>OMNN01097216.1:3240-30973 GCA_900302755.1 Chromis chromis
CTATTCCATTTGTTTTAAAGGTTGATGGAAAACAAGCCCCAACTGATGACAAGCTAAAAAGTCTGACTGGGAATGCTACTCTAAGCACTTAGTTTATTATTATATATTTTTCAATTACATTTTGGCAAATAAATGAACAAATACAGCTGAAACTATTAGCTGATTAATCAAATGACAGTTATTGGCAGCTCTTTTAATAATCAAATAATCATTTATTTTTTTAGGGTGTAACACTGACAATTTGTTGGTTTTAGTTTCTTAAATGTAAAGATTCCCTGCTTTTCTCTGTGTTATATCATCGAGAACTGAATTTGAGTCCATTTATTCAAATTAAATATTGAAAAAACACATTATCAAGTAATAAATCTGCCATTTAATTGATAATAAAAATGGAATTTAAATGTATGATTAATTATTTAAAGAATAAAGTAAAATTAAATTGAATTATTTGAACAGTTTTATGTGTTTTTTTTAATACATTATCATAATTTGCTTCTTCCTTTTTACAAAATAATGTTTCACAATGAATGAAAACACACTCAACGTTAAACAATAGTCCAGTCTTATCTACACTGATGAATACGACATTGTGAGTGATTTCCTGACGACACTCTGACACCAGTCTGAACTCAAAAACATTTCCCCTGCATGTTTTGGATTTTTTTAAGCCCGAATGTGAGGTGAAATCATTTCCGATTTAACCTGTATTTCCAAAATCACCTTTTCCCCTCGCGCTTTTGTCCTATCGCCGCATCTCAGCTTTGAGCTATGAACTCCATTTCTGTTTCCTTCTCTCACCAGAAGGCAAACAGCTTGATACGCCTCCCCGTTTTCCACCTTTCTAAGAAACCATGTTCCCCCATCTCAGAGGGTTACCGGTGTTGATGTGTTGTTCACGCATCAAGGCCAGTTAGGGAGGTTGGAGGCTGCTTATTTCTGGCTGGCTGCGCTGCTGACTGGCTGCTCGAGAAAGACAGAAACTGAACCCGATGAATCTGGAGCTCATGCTCCGCTAACCCGATATGTCAACGGGGGAGCATTTCATAAGTTTGGCCCTCCGTCCCACGCGACACGACACTGATTCAGGGCGCCGCTGAGGCGTTGCACACCGAACACACAGAGCCAGGCGAGGTGTTACAAGGAGAGAGAGGGAGAGGGAGAGTTGGCGCTGATCTGTTTTTGTGAGCCACATGAGAGGAAAAAAGAGGCTGAGAGGGAGGAAGTATTGGAGCAGCAGGAAGAAGACGGTGGCATTTGTGAATAACAGGATCTGACATTTTGTGCCTCTGGCCATGTTTCCAGACAAATGTCAGGCAAACTGTACACAAACATTTGAAGTTAAATAGTTGGAATAAGCTGCAACGTCAAACAGGTTGATGCACATGAACTGGCTTTTGGATTGCCTTAACAATAAATGTAAGAAAACAATAGAATGCCCATTGCAGTGCTTTAAGGTACCAGTTTTTAGCCATGCAAAGTAACAGTGGCGGACAAATATCTGCTGTACACACTAAACTACAGTAGTTCAGTTGAAAAAAATGACTCTTTGTGTGACTTCTCATTGCTTACGTCATGTTTTTGTGACAATTCTGCCATCATGTGAGTTTACTGGACATTCTCTGCATTCATTTCTAACTTTTATGGTGTTTTTCTGTCTCTGTTTGTGTTGCAGTTTTGCTCAGGGCCCGCTGAAAGATGCTCCAAACCTGATCTGCACACCACACACAGCCTGGTACAGCGAGCAGGCCTCTCTGGAGATGAGGGAGGCGGCCGCCACCGAGATCCGAAGAGCCATCACCGGTACGTGCGTTTAAATTACATCGCCCAACATCATAAATCCTCCTTTTTTTCTCACCATCCACTGCTTCACAATCAAGCCCACACCTCAACTATGTGACCTGTTGCACGTCCTCCTTCCCCAGATGTCGCATTTCCGCTTCAATAGACCCTCGGCAGCCTTTATTAAACCCGGACCTCTTAATAGATGTCATCATTAGCTTCCCCGACGCACAGCGGTTCCCGGAGAAAACACCCAGATTGTTAAACGATCCCAATTTGCATTTGTGTATCCAAGCTTGATGTGTTTGTCAACCTGAACTCATTAACACTTTGCTCGCTCATCCCATTTGTAACAAGTTGTAGCAAGTGTGATTTATGCCGGTGTGCTTCACTTGCTTTTAACTGGTTTGTGTGGCAGGCCGCATCCCCGACAGCCTACGAAACTGCGTCAACAAGGAGTTCTTTGTCACCACGGCACCATGGGCGGTTATGGATCAACCGGGAGTTCACCCTGAGCTCAACGGCGCTGCTTACAGGTAGTGGACTGGAAATGCAAATGTTAAATTTCATCACTTTTAATACGTCTGAACCAAAGATAATTGGCTGTTTTTATGCTTTGCACCACAAAATTGGTGTATTTTTCAACAATAATGACTGAATAAATCAATGAACTCACCACTCTTCTATAGATCCTAGAGCCCTGTCCCCTCACTAACTATCCTTTTTAGTAGTAGAAACAAACTCTGTCCACTATGCTCAACTTTCTCGGCCCTTCTTGATCTCAGCATCTCCACCTCCATGTGCTTCTTTCACGCAGCCAAGTGAACCAAACTCTTCCGGCTGTAACAACCGGCATCCCCCAAGACAAAATTAATGCCTAGATCAGGAGCAGGTAAATACGACCATCCAGGGGCCTGCAGCTTCTGGCTGGAGGTCCTGGATAAGACCCCCCCTCTCTCACCTGAGCTCACCCGATGTGTGTCCCCCTCCCCCTCTATAATCCCCCAGCACTCACCTGTTTGACTGAGCACAGAGTAGAGATGAGTTGCAGCGAATGTGGGGTTTCTGAGTGTCCCAGTAAGCATGACATGAAGCCATTCAGATGCAGTTTCATGGATGGAGTCATGCTTCGTGGTTTCCCTTCTTATGGGTTTTTTGGGCAAGTTCTTTCGGATTAAATGTCTCTGAACTGCATTGTCCTTTTCCCTTCTCTGGTTGATGGGTTTTATTGTGATTTTTTTCACCCCTTTTTTGCCAGACTACCGTATTGTAAAGTCTCTTTTCCTCTAAAAAAGCCTCAGGAACTAAATCAGGCACTGAAAGTCCCCCTTTTTTTGCATTCCGATGAACCATAAAGATAACCAAATTACATCGATACAAGATTATAAAGATTACATCTTTTTTTTAAATGCTGAACCAATTAGTTTAAGGAAAACTACTTCTGATAATTGATAAATTACCATTTATGAAGCAGCAACATGCACTGGTTACAGCTTCTCACATGTGAAAATCATTTTTTTCTCCATTTTATATTATTGCAAACTGAAGATTTTTAAAGTATGAGCTGCTGGTCTGCAAAAAAACAGCCTAAAGTTATAACCTTGGCCTCTCTGAACTAACAGTCTCTTTTCACTTACATTTTGCAGAGCCAACTATTCATTATAAAGCACGAATAATTTGCTGCAGCCCTGATGAGACAACACAGCATTTTGCCTTTTGTAATTTATTTTAATGGATCCAGAGAAGACAAATTGCTTTTACTGTTTTTTTCAATTATATGTTTGGTCTATAAAATGTTAGAAAATAGCAAAATACATTGTTTTGTCTTGTAATCAGCCCTAAACCCAAATATGATCAGTTTACAGTCATAGAAATATAAGAAAAACATATATATATATATGTGAATCTGCTGCCAGTATTTTTTGTCACTCAATTATTCAATTATCTTAACAGTTGACAATAATTTTGTCACTTGACTAACCAATGAAGCGTAGCTGGTTGCCCATTTTTCTTCACACATCACAGCATAATTACAAGACATCCAGTCTCAACTCATAGCAGTGTTGAGAATTTTGACCAGTACATGAGCACAAAAGCTCTACACAATCAAAATATAATACTAATTCAAGAGGTGGAACGTTAAATGCAGCTTAAGAGCTCTTAAACAGGTTCCTGAATAAGTTCCTGAGGTGGAAAAGAGGCAGTAGTATCCCTAGATGTGAAGTCTGTGCACAGAATTTTGTCTTTTCACAGTGTTGGGAATGTGAGCTAGCCTACCTGTGAGCACACTACACTAAATCTGGGTCTCGTTGATACTAACTTCTAACCTTCCCCGTTCCCAGATACCCGCCGGGTGTGGTTGGAGTGGCTCCGGGCGGCATCCCAGGGGCATTAGAGGGCATGGTGCCTGGTGGGGTGCCCATCGCCCACACCCTGCCCTCTGGTACACACCCCTCCCAGGCCCCATCGCCCAACCAGCCCTCCAAACACGGCGAGACCAGAGAGCACCTCACCGAGCAATAGCAGCAGAGAAGGGATTCAAACTGCGACATCTCATCCGACCCGCTGACACTCAGAAAAAAAAAGAGAAAAAAAACCCAACCAATCACAAAGCAACCGACCAACTGGGACCAAGAGACAGTGAAACAATACAAGCGGCTGCCTGTTAAAACCAGCCAGCAACTGGGAACAAAAGAAGTGTTCCGGGAATTTGTACTTTTACCGTTTTAGTTTTTACTCTCTGTCTCTTTGGGTTCAGTACCGACTTTACTCTTTGATGATGTTTTTTTTTTTCGTTTTGTTTTTCTTCGGGACATGCCTATGATTGTGGACACAGAGTCCAGTGTTTTTAGTGCTCCGGGATTTATTACCCGATGAGACTCTGTCCCCGTCCCCCCAACCCCTACTGTACACCTCAGAGCTCATGGGAAATGTAGGCCCACATCTCAACACGACAACGGAAGAACAAGAGAAAAACCTTTGGCATCATGTGCTACTGGACCTTATTACCCCCTCCCCATCCCTTCCTCCATCCTCTCCTGATCTTCCCCACCTCTCCCTCACCCACATCCAACCCTTCTTATGTAACAAGTGTGTGTTGTTTAGGCCCCTCATTATGCCTCAGAAGAGAATTATTATTTTTTTCTTTCTATCCTAAGTGTGAATGACTAAAAATGGATTATCAACTTATATATATTTATCATTCATCAAATAAAAAGGAAAAGATTGCTCATCAGTTACAGTAATCTAGAGTGGGTTTTAACCCTTTCCTGGCAATAATACAGCTTTGACAGCTTTCACAGTTACAGATTTGTACCACTAGAGGGCACTTCTACATAGTGTGAGGAGTTTCTTCTGCACTTGTGACAACTGAGATCTTAAATCGCTCCAGCATACCGAGTGATTATTTTATAAGCTGTCAGTGGTTAACACTAAACTAAATATTCACTTTATACATTTGATTGTAGCCGAAGTTTTAGGTTATATGAAAATAGAGGGAGTCAGTGATGTGTGACTGTGAAGAAAATGTAAAAATGATGAAGCTAGTGTGACTGCATCTGATTCTTCTCCAACAGACAGCCAGTCTTTGTGGCGGCAGCGTGTCATCGTACAGATCGTGACCCTTCTTTGAGCACATTTCACACAGAAGGACAGGAAAGGGTTAAAGCAAACTTAATTTCTTAATGACTCAGGAAAACACTTTTTTGCAGATATTGTTTTTTTTCCTCCTTCCCCCAGAATTTTGTCTTTGAGGAAAAAAAAGAAAAGACTAATCTGGTTAGTCTGAATATTTTCTCTCCTCCATTATCCTCTCCATTGTGGTATTTTTATATACAAGGCGCATCCCACGTTTTTTGGTGTTACAGAGATTTGAAGAGTCCTGTTAGATTTGTATTGCCTAGTTAAATGTTCCTATAACCATAGTCCTATGTGATCCACCCTCTCTCTTCTCTCCTTCTTATATTTTTCTTTGTTCTATTGAAGGCCAGGTTCTTTGGGGCATCCTGTACTCTGTAAGAGCAATAGCTGAAACTCCTATTTAGTGTCCCAACAATAGCAGAAGAGGCAGCCAGCAGTATGTTTTTGTTTTTAGTGTGAGTATTTGTATTTGTTTCTTGTACAAGGTGAACATTTAGCATTCAGTGCAGTTCAAATAAAAAGATACAATTCTGAGAACCAGCTGTCTGTACTGGCTGCTTGATTTGGATAAAAAAAATTGATTTTTATGTTGCAGCGTGTGAGAGAAGATCTTGCTTTCTGATTAGACCCTTTCCTGTATGTTTTATAATCATTTGTTGGCAATTTATGTCAGAGGGGGGCGCCAAAGTATGAACAAGTCCTGATAATGGAAAAAGGCAGCACTAAGGGGAAAAGGCAAAATATGAATTCATGCCTTGCATAATCAAAGATTATGAAATCTGTGAAGAAAAATATCTGCTTTTTGTAATTGTTTGGATGTTTTTTTTTTCATTTCATGCTTCTGATTTCCATTTCATATCCCCATATTGCTATACTGATGCTATTACATCTGGTTAAAATGCAGCAATTTTGTATTAGGGTTCATAAAATTATAATAATAATAATATAACCTTTATTGATCCCCTTGGGGAAATTCCTTCTCTGACCCATCCTATTCAAAGTTAATCTTAACTATACAAACTAGGAGGTCACTCTCACTTTCCTACCTCAACCTCTTGCCAGTCCAGGGGCTTGAACCGGCAACCCACCGGTTACAAGTTCGCTTCATAAACCATTAGGCCACCACTGCCCCTAAAATGCACTCAAAACTACAAGAAGTTTGCACTTCAAAGGGATCCATCCCACAGTGATCTCGACTATAAGTCACTAGTTCATTTTTATCAGTCATATCGATGCAAAACACAAGAAAACAAAAAGGCAAACGGCAACAAAGTAGATGCAAGTGAGTCAAATTTAATATTAATGCTCTCCATTGAAAGAGGCAGAGTGTTTGGTTTTTCTCTTTTCCCCACCAGCGTCACCACCACCCAGTCTAACACGAACTACTAAGTCACACATAAAAATGTCAGTAAACTTGTACGTCATTTTTCCCCCTCCCCCTCACAGAATGTAGGTATTTATCTGTGCAAAATAAAATACTTCAAGACTGAATGGTTCAAACGGAACACAGATAAAACGGGGCAGAACAAAAGGTATCGCCTCCGCGTGCTAACTCTCCTAAACAAATAAATAAATTCAACATCAAATGGGGTTTTACAGAGGGAATCGGCAATCAGGAAAACAGGTGCTCTTTAAACCTTAACATACACACGGATTAGCATCCTCTCAGGTTTAAGCGAAAATTTCTGTCAGGCAATTCTGTAAATGAAATTCCTCATCTAGTGCAGCTTCGGGATTTCCTTGAATACAGTATATTTTCCTATATGTTCTACTATTTCTCTCAAGTGTGATAATTACCTTGATGACAAACAAAAGGGAGAAATCTGAGCATGAGACGGCAAACCAAGTGGACTTGATGTGCTTTCTCTGGGAGCAGTTATCAGGATTCTGTTTGATGGTGCTGGTATCTTTTCTACCACAGAGCTCACAGAACACATGCATTATTACAAGTTAAAGATTTACATTTTGGAGAAGGGAAAAAATAAAAGTAAATAGTAAGGTACTCTCTCCCAGAGCCCAGTGTCCATTCTGAAGAGCTCCCTCTGTCTCTACTTCTCCTCACTCACTCACTCACTCATTCATTCATTCATCTTCATCCTCCTCCTCCTCGCCGTCGGAGAGAGAGGCACAGGGGCGGATCTGGCGGTATCTGTCCAACCACTTCTCCACCATCTGGGTGACCAAGGGGTGGTTGCGGCGTCGAGAGCTCTTCTGCATGGCTGCCAGCATACCTCCTTCTGTCACACAGCAGTCCAGCCATTCCCTCAGCAGCTTCTCCTGCTGCTCCTCGTTGCCCATCTGAGTCACAGACAAAACACGCCGTTTACTCATTACGGAACAAAATGGGATGTATTTAAGGATGCCAAACAACTGGTGACCGTGCAATTTGTGACACCATGAGCTGTAGATAAGGCTCATTGTTTTGCAGTGTTTCCCATTAATTACCTCAACTATGGCGGTTTCATACTGAACTGAAATTCAGAGGTGTCTCAAGAATGCTACTCTAATCTAATAACTTTAAACATTCATTAATAATAGACTTTGGATGATTCATTACCACTGACAAGCCTGACAAAGAATATTTGCTTTGTTTTCAAGCAGCCTTACATTTCATTACAATGTAGTTTCTGTTTTATAACTGTGCGGTTCCACAATGGGCATGAAGTTCATGGCACCTGACCAACTCCTCAGTAAGGCACCGTTCTAACCTTGCATGAACTCATTTCCCTTGCTGGGGCAGCAAACACATTACACAACATTTGGATAACTGCTATACTATATTTTGGGCTTATCTACACACTTTATTGCTCATTACTTTAACTTGATCACCTCTGTTGGCTGCACTTCACTCCACTCAGAGAGTAAATCGCTTCCTACTACCAGGGGCTTACTGGAACTATGTCAAATCTAGGTTCCTGAAATGGTAGTCTCATATAGCCAGACTATTCTCTAGTGCTAACACAGTGCTGTGCAGAATGGTCCGACTACACCCCATCACTTCCTGAAGGTGAAAAAAGGTCTAGTGTGTTTGTATTTCTTTAAACCAATCACAACTGTCTTGGACGGGGCTACGAACAAAATGAACAGACAGTGTTCACACAAAATAGTGATGGGGGAGAATTGTTTTGGTGGAGCATTTGCATGCACAGAGGCAAGCACTGCCATTAAAATGAATAATTTACTGAAAAAAACAGGGCTGTTTTATTGCAAAATTCAGATCTTGGGCAAAACTTGAAATTTTCAGTGTGTTGGTTGCAACCCAGAGGTCGTCACTGTTGTCGTTTCTCATAGTAAAGGGGATTGAAAAACGGTAACACATTTATGGCAGAAGGGGATGAGAAAGCCGTGTAAAATGCGCAGCCAACGGCAAGCCTACACCCACAGTCTATATCCAGTAAAATCCGACTACCCACAAGGCCACCCTCCCAATCATTGATTATTTATTGGTCACAAAGTATGTAAAGTAGGGGTGTAACGATACACTCAGCTCACGAGACGAGACGATACACGATATTGGGTTCACGAGATCGAGACGAGACGATATTTTCACATTACTTTTAAGAAAACTAAAATGACAAAATATATGACTGGACAAAGAGTTTTTTATTTGACAGAGTCGCAAAACAATGCAGGGGCATTTTTAAATGTTTTATAACTTGCATCTAGGGCTGAAACGATTCCTCAAATTATTCGATTACTAAAATGCCTCGAGGCATCGTTTATTCCACCATATACTATAGCCTACCAGTGGTTCTCAACTGGTCCAGCCTCAAGACCCACATTTTGGTATATTTGGAAACTTTTGGCAAGTTTTGGGCATATTTTGTCCCATTTTGACAGATTCTGAGCACATTTTGGTTTATTTTTGGCACGTTTTAGCATTAATTTAGATTTCTGCAATAAGCTGGCAGAGCCACATCTAGAGGTTAATAGTGGACAACTACTGGTGTCACCACCACTAAATATCCTGCTATTGAAAGCAAACTGAGTCATAAGAAACACTTCCTTTAAAATAAAAGACTTTATACCACTACTTTTTTGAGGGGGACATGCTTCTGCGACCCTCTAAAAATGGCTTTGCGACCCACTTTTGGGTACCGACCCACCAGTTGAGAACCACTGTACTATACTGTATGCACGATACAACGCGGACGTCCGCGGATGCTCTGAAAACCCATTCATTTCAATCACTTGCGTTGCCGCCGTTGCGAGCAAAGCACGAACACAGTGCAGCCGCGCAGGTTGGAGAGACCTCAGGCTCGCCGCGGTCAAAGCTCCTCCGCGCTGTGACGCGACCTGGCGCGGTGCGGCGCAGTTCGGCTCAGCTTGGCATTAGTTACATACACACAGAGTAAACTACTGAAGAGCAGCATGGGAGCCGAAAGAGCCGATGGATAGCTCACAGTCTGATAGGCTTCTGCCCTGTGCCCGCGAGACAGCTTTTCACTAAACGAGAAATATCGTCACGAGATCTCGTTACACCCTTAATGTAAAGCAATTCCAATATTTGCATTGGAACTTCTATGCAGTATTATTTACTAATTTATAAAATTTTAATAAGTTTCATACTTATTTAGGAAAGTGTGTGAATACCTTTAGTTTCACCAAAATGCACATATTTTGTATAAAAAAGAGCCCATTGGTCAAAAGAGATGTCCTTGGTTATGTTGTGTTTTTCTTGCATATACAGACTACTGTAATTTACAGCAACCAAGGTGACTTGCATGGACAATTAATAGTTCACATGGTATTTTAGAATATCCTGTACACATTAGTCTAGTAAAACAGTACAAATATGGAAAAAAAAATATTGAAAAAGTTCTTAAATATCAAAATAAACCTATAATAACAGGCTTTTGTTGAGGGGGAATATAAAACTAAAGTACATCACAGTATCAGTCCCTACCTCCTGTGCAGACAAGAAGTGAATGTGCAGCAGCTTCCTCTCGCTGTCCACCAGTGGCAAGAAAGTGACCGTGACATCGTCGTCAGTATTGAGGTTGGCGCCCGCACCACGATTGTCGTAGCCGTCGTTCTCCATGGCCACCAGGGCCGAGAAGTGGCCCCGCGTGTAGCCCAGGGCAATGGGGCTTTTCCAGCAGAAACTCTGCTCCCATAACAGAGGCAGGTACACACCTAAAGACGCACAACACACACAGAAAGTTAGACTAGCTGGGAGTTACTGTACGCCACAACACTCGAGGCGCCTGGGAGGAACAGGCTATGCAACTGTACACTCAAATTACACTGCGTGTGAATGTCAGTTGGGGCCCAAGCACCATCGCAGACCTGACCTGACATCAAAAGTGGCTGCTTTTCATGTGACTCGAAACAACTGACCCATTGTGAACGGCTCTGTGTTGCAGTCTGGCGCTCTACTTCTTCAGAAATACACACACCTTCTCCGCTCTAGCTTTGCCTACAAACACACACTAGCAATCACTAGACACTTGACATGCAAAGTAGACAATAACAATAGCTGCAGTTCTGCAAAATGGTGGCCTAAATTGAATTAATATATACTAAGGCACCAAAGACTATTTTATCTATTCAAATTATCAGTGCAATAGACGCAGTGAGGTAAAGATATTCTAGTGGCTTTGCATTCCAGCTGCGCTCAGTATAGTTTTCATATACACTATCTTTTTCCCCAGTGTTAAAACAAGGCTATGAGCAATCCTAAGGATCTTATTTCATATTGTACTGTTGCAGGTGTTTAGAGTTGGAACCGAAAGGCAAACTCCATGATAAAATCAATAGTTCTTTTAGAAAATAAACAGTGAGTGAACTCAAATAACTTAAAGAGTCAGTTCATCCCCAGGTACACTGAAAAAAACAAAACAAGTTACTCTCTGCCTACACTACAACTGAGGTCGCTGAAATTTATTCAGCAAGCTGGCAGCACTGAAACATTACATGCCAAACGTTTTTACAGTACAAAGTAGCTCCAATAAAATCAGCTCCCACTGAGGGTTGTTAACAGCAAAAATAATCAAGACTATCTGTATGGCTACATGCCAGAGTCTTTTTTGTAATTTGGGTGAACTCACACTTTAAGAATACCTTTAAAAGTTACATATTGGCAGAGCTGTCAAATAAATTATATTTAACATCTCCCAGGTTTTTTACAAATGCTGCCTCACCTTGAAAACGAGTGTATCCTAACGTTTCCCCACGGAAACTTTTGTAGTATTTTACTCCGTAGACTATGATCGGTCTTCGAAGAATATGTGCGAGAACAAAAATGTGGGTCTGCTCCAGGCTGGCCCCGGGCTGAGTGGAGAAAAAATAAGAAAAAGACAAAGTGACACATCATACAGCAGTTGTAATTATATAAATCATTCTGCCAAGTGTGCATTAAATATTAACCCTTTAAACCCTTGGCTGTTTTCTGAAACAAAAAAGGAACAACCCTACAGTTGTAAGGTTAAACTGAACAACCTTGCACTCCAGGGCTCTTTATTGAATGTGCTACACTCAGAAACCTTCTAAAAACTGCATCTGGGTATGTTTTGATAACATACAGCCTGGGTAGAAAGGGCCACTACAACTAAAAATAGCAAAGAAGGCTGACACTGCCAAGTACTGTGATCATATTGCAAAACAGTGACCTGTACACTGTAAACCTGCAATGCTGCAGTTCTAAGTATGCATGCACGACACTCTTTCTCATCTTGCAATTGCACAAACCGAATAAGCAGAAAGCAGATTACACAACTACCTTTAAATACACTACTCCTACAATAGTATTTCATGTTAAAAGGGGGCTTTGAAGTTATCCACACTTAGGGGATGGGACATATAAAGGGTGATTTTATCCTTTGACTCTCATCTCACCGTCACTGTTAAAGCCTCATACAAGGTTATCACATGGTAGCTTTTGCCGTGTTTGTTTATACTGCCGGTGGAGTGGCTCTGAGCTAAATGCCTGTAATCCCAAGGTCACATGTTGGAGAGGAGTGCTGCTTCAGCAGGCGTGCCAGCCAAGTAGATGAGCTGTCTGTCAATCTACAACTCCATCTTAGGGGATCTACAATAATTGCTTGTGTCCTCTCCGTCATTCACACATGATCCACCTTGCACAGCACGACCCTTCCAACGGTGGACTGCATGGCCGTTCATTTTAAATTGCTTTCAGTCTTTCAGTCTGAGTGTTGACAGTGGAACATCTGTGCCGGTACAACTTAGAGTACATATTCACAGCGCACATAAAAGTGAATTAATAGCTTTAATAAACAGAAGTTTAAATATGTCTCTCTTATGGCTCAACAATGTTCCAAACCACAACATGTTGTTCCAAAGGAAGTCGAACTACTGTTGAACATGTTAAACTACATTGTGGATACACACCCCTATGCTCAACACAATTTCAAGTCTATCTGTGTAATGAGGTTTTTAGGAATGCTACTCAAAGAATGGTGCCCTTGCTAACTGCAGTGGCAGGTCATGACCATCCCCAGGTGAATTCATTTCCACATTAAAATCCAAATTGTGATGACAGCAACGGCAAAGTTACATCATGGTAAAGGTAAAGGTAATAACATCTTTCATCACTATTGCTGCTATGAAGTGGGGCTGCGTGATTAGTCTAATTGCTGTTGTGGTGTCAAGCTTGTTCAATTATATAACCACGAAGCCCATAATAAAGCGATGATCGATCAGTTACTGTTGAGGCAGTGGAGCGTGTGTTGTGCATGTAACATGGCTATCCAGTATAATCTCTTTCTGGAATCTACTCAAAACATTCAGGCAATCAAGCCGGCGCTGATCATTGCTGTTGCTACATAAAACGGCAAACAGCAGGTCATGCACTCAATTCCTGGTAACTAACATTAAGTCGATGACTTAAAATGATTACAGGCCAAATGAAACTTCGCTGTTGTCTGATTTGTCTCTCTGCAAGCTGGTGAGGAAACAGGCTTTGACACAGTGCCGCCGTCTGCACTCAACCGAAGATTGTTGATGAGATAAAAGAAGCATCACTCTCTAAAACCACTGGGTAATGAAAGTTGTCTGGGTATTTCTGTAGTTGCAACACCAAAACTAGGGTGAGAGATGTCTTCTGTAGTAAAACGATCAATCAGCTAATTGCTTTTATTGAAAAATAAGGTGTGCCTAAGTCAGTGACAAGTAATTTTAATGTGAAAATACATATCTAATCAACATTTGATGCACTGTATTAATAGCAGAAGATACTTATATGTATTGTACAAACATGGATGAGCACAAAGCTGGAATTTTTTGTATTTTATTTGCCAGATTAAGTTTGTATGTTTGAGCAGAGAAATAACTATTATCAATAATCTGCAAGTTTGGTTATAAAGTAAAATGAACAGAGTCATGATACGATATGCTTATGATGCATTCTCCACAATAATCACAATATGACTTTCTGTTTAATCTTTGCAGCCCTATAACGAGGTTTATTGTGCATGTCCCTGCTTTTTTGTACCTCAGCTTCTACTAGCACACAAGAAATGTCACAGACTTTATGTACAGTACATACGCAAGAATGCAGCTTATACACATTCCAGCGGACTGTGGTAATGCAAGCATGTAGTGCATACCGGCGAAGCAATTCCCCTGATGTATGGTCTCATGTAAACAATACATAATAGAAAAAAAAATCTGTGTTGTAATACTGTATTTTTAGGAAAGAAATGTGCTTAGATTTCAATATGTGCAAAGAAATTAGGTCAAATTTCTGCATTTGTAAACCTACACCAGTCTGTTTAATAATCTTCTAAAAGAAGTCACTGTGAGTAAATAATTAACTCAGCATCATTTCTATTATTAGATGACATCTGAAATCTTTTGGGTCACAAACCTGCCATTTTGCCTTTGAGAATGCATCAGTTTAATATTATTTCCTAACATCTATCCCCTTATAAGATATTTATAAGAAGCTCACATATTCCCTTTACAGACCAACACACCATACTAGGCCACCTTGTATCTTTCAACTGACGGTCAACAAGAGGAAGGAAGTGAGTAAACCAGAAGGAACCCCATAATTACCTGGCTAGCCAAAGACAGGATGAACGCCCAGTCCTCCTGCCACTGCTCCTCTCTAAGGGAGAAATGTAAACCAAAGCTCTGCGAGTACCACGACTCCCACTCCTTCCAGCGTGTGTAAAACCTAAAAACAAAATAAATAAATGTTCATTAAAATGACATTTTGTCCAAAGATTCTACAGTGTACACACATAAAAAACTACCACACATCTAGTGCAATACACATTAAAAGGAGAGTACTTCTTTCATCTCATACCTTTACTAAGTAATCAACCCTCCTGTATTTAACTGTGTGGAGGGAGTATGTAAATATCCTGAGGAAATGCTTCTATCCCTGAGCCTGCAAGTCAAATGATCATAAACTGCCAGTACAACTTTGGTTAAAATACCGTTAGTAGAATGTAAACAAACTGCTGTGAGTGTGCTACTAAAAAATCCCTTGGGTAAGTAGAGTTTTGCATGATATTCCAAATACTAAAAAAGCAGCCTTTCCCGGATTTAAGTGACCACAAGAAGTCTGTGCTGGGGTTGGGTGTCTCACCAGTGGGAGCAGTCGTGCAGGCTGTCGTGGAGAGTCTTGCGGAGCACAGAGTCTTTGTCATAGATGCCCCATGTGGCTTGTAGAACAGAATCTAACAGACAGTCTCCGGCTGTGCGGTTCCACAAGGCGTACAGACGACTGTCCAGGCGTGTACCCAGCTCCAGAGACCAGTTGATAACGGGAGATTCCTCTTCCAGTTCTATTCACAGACAAAATGTATGTGTGGGATGAGGGCACTAATAGGAGAGCAATATCCATCAAGCGGTGTTCAAAACCAGCTGTTTTTTCCCCCCATTTTGCAACAATAAAAGAGAACTTTTCAAAGAGAGAAAGATACGTGATTTTTAAGTTTTAACTTTTTCAGATGAGTAAAAGCCAACAGGGGCAGCATTTCTTTCCTCGGCTTTCAAAAGATCCTTCATTTGTCAGCTAACTGAAAAGCTCATAGTCCTTTATCTGCTCACAAAAACTCCCAGCATCTGGGACAGTACAGATGCTGTGTTGAGTGTTTCAAATATGTAACTGCTGCAGCTAGTCATTATGGAAGACAAACTGCAAGTCGAATAACCTGCTTTTCTGCATTTTTTCTTTCCTCCTGAAATATTGCATTTCTGATTCTTCAGTTATTTTCTGTGCAAGAAGAGCACCTCTCCCCAGTAGCCCAGTTTATGGTGGCTTAAATAGGTCACAAGACTCCTTTGATACCTTCAGTACAACACACAAACCTACACACACACACACACACACACACGCACGCACGCACGCACGCACGCACGGCTGTAGTGGGAGTGTGTCACTGGTTAAATATGTGGGAGGGAAACTAGTGAGTTTAATTAACCTAATTAGAGAAGGGAAAGGAGATGAAGCAGGAGGCGGTGAGCTGGTTGGAGACCGAACACAGACAGAGCAGATGTTCGTGTTTAGATACAAGTCCCTTCTGCAGTATGGCCATGAATTACAGATATCCAACAACCACCATGTCTGAAAACATGTCACTGGACTTAAAAGAATGCAGACTGGGAATATGTGCAGATACCAGATATAGACATGAATAAATCTTGGGTACCTTTCTGCACATCTCGATCCAGCACCTCATCAAACAGCTTCTCCTGGACAGCAGGCGGCAAGTCCTCAATATCTGCAAAGACACATGGGAAAGATATTATGTTTTTATGCTCATTATAACCTAATGGCACGTTGGGCCGAGGGCAACATAAACGCTACAGTAATGACACACAGAGGGGATGTTCTTCGCAATTCCATTCAGTGGATGACATTTTGTCAATGGCACACTGTAAACACAAGCTCTGTACAGCATGTTGTGTTTCTGTGTGTATTGAACTGTGCACACAGAAAGCCAGAACACTGGTGGCTATTCTCTGGTTCAATAGTGAATGGCACTGGCTTTGTTTGAAAGCAAGAGAGACAGAAACAGAGGACAGCTCCCTGCAGCTGGCCTTGGGCCAAACTCAGTCTGCAGCGAAATACTTGGCATAACACAGAAAAAAAATTCAAATCTATCAGCGAAGCCTGCATAATCTTTCATCCCAGCGGCACTGGCAGCACTGAATCAGAATGCTGGTACTTCTTAAAAGCAAAGTGCATGTCATTTCAGCGAAGACATTATGCCACAGGGATGAGACACTGAGCTGCTGTTTCTCTGAGCAATGCTGCACAACAAGGCGGGGCACCATTCTTCCAGTTCTCTAGTGAGGGGAAAACGTCCACAGTTCACACACCAGTAAGCTGCACATTTATACAATGCAGGGAAAGTTCTGCAAATGAGCATGAAATGTGGGCATGAATACAATCACACAATTATTTCTTCATTATTTGCTTGCAGAATAAACGTACCTTGTGATATTCACTGTCAGTGGAAAGATAAATGTTAAGACTGGTTGTTGAGGTGGGCGTCGTTTACTCTGAGGATGTTCATTGAGGCTACAGGAAAAATTAAATAATTCTGCCAGTGCAGGCCAATAAAGGAACATTTATGAAGGGTAAACAATGGAGGCGTTAGATTACACTGGGAGACCCATAAGCAAAGGGGTGTAATCACCAAGATGTCATGAGTACCTGCAGGCAGAGTGAAGGTGACCAAGTCGGTGAGGAAGTAACAGGCAAAATCTCCTTTGCGTTGATGTAGTGAAGCTGCAATCTCTCTGCGGATCTGCTCTGTCAGCTCAGGACACACCATGGATGGGATACACTTAGCTGCCTGTTGGGTCACCTAATAGAAATACACATAGATTAACTGGATGTAAAAGTGTGTTCACACTGGACCTTTTATTTTTGTCGCTGGTGACAAGTTTATATATTAAGTCAATGCAAACGAGTGACTGAGCGATTAATTGCTCGAGCGACAGCAACAGAGCGGCGGAGGAAAAAATCGCTAAACTGCTCTGTCTCTCGAGATGAGAAATCCCAAGTCTCTGGCTGTCAGTCGCTTGTCGCTCAGCACTGATTGGCTGCCGTAATCTATGTGTAACTATGACAACTACTGAAATACAAAATATACATATACAAAAAGTACAAACGGGAAGAAATGAGCGCCTCCGAGCGACGTGAAATTCACTGGAATCGCTTGAATGACGTCATCAGAGCGATCTGTTGAATTGTGCCGACGAGCGACTGCAGCTGAGCGACAGAGCGATTTTTTTTGAGCGACACGAGCGACAGCGACAAAAATAAAAAGTCCGGTGTGAACACACCTTTAGAGGAAAATGCATAAAGAAATGTGAGTTTTGGCCTACATAAATAGAACTGAGTCGACTTGACATTACTATTATATCAGTATATTATTATATTTATTGAAGTTAGTAAATCTTAACAGGTTGAATTCTTGTTTATCCCAATGAGTCTTTTGTGGATTCACTAAAAGGAAAATTCAAGTATTTAATATAGTGTGTCACAAAAAGAGATGTTAGTCTAACTTGCATGTTGTCACATTCCCAAATGAGAAATGCGACCCACGTATGTATTATTTATACTGAGGATCAAACTCTGCTATGCACAGTAAAGAGGTCATCCTTCTTCTCTATCCACAGTAACTTGTCCATTAGGAACCAGTGACAGAACTGCAGCCAGGCTAATCCTTCACCTAATCCTCAAAGTGCACTTCCGCTGTAATTATAGGCATTACAGGCATCTGCTATATATCGTCTACTTTGGTAAAGAACAATTACAGGCCGATGTGCCTGACAGGGAGAAGTAGAAAATAGCATCAAAATTACAGGAGCACTTCTGACTTCATCTTGCAGCAAAGGGCCAATATGTATAAGGAAGTTACAAGGTCATTGGTACTTATACAATCTTTTTTTTTAATAAGTATTTATAAGAGAACCTCTTAAAGTAAAGCTGGCATTCAGACTAATTCACAAATTCGGCTTCTTCATGTAGTCACAGACAGAAACGCATATAAAAATGAACAAACAAAATCTAAAAGCATGCTTACCTCTGTTAGCAGGATAGCTAGCATGTCCTGCCTCTGGAAGCGAATCGCCAGATGGACCAGGGTGAAGCCTACATCAAAAGCAGAGGACCGGTTGAGGAGCTGCACCTCGTCAGCGGTGAGCTGTCGGGCTATATCGCCACCAGACGATTTGTACGCTTCTATTGCTGCCAGGTCTCCCTCCACGACGCCTGCAGCAGAGGGAGGAAGATGGAGGAAGGAAGGTTAAAAAATAGGAAACAAATGCTGGTACCTAAAATATAAAAAATGGTTCAACGAGTCAATATACTGGTGCAGTTGCTTTTCCAGGAATTCATGTGCACAGGCTACTGGACTTCAATGGAGTGACACACACCTACATTGTTCGCTGTCTATTTTTAGGGAACATTGCTATTCAGATAAAAGAAAAAAAAGTTGCAATGGAGGGTGATTAATGATTAGAAACAACACACAACAGCCACATAACTGAGCATAAAGATGAATCAACACCACTGTCAACGTTATAACCTTTATAGATTACGGCTTTTAAAACAGTACTGTTGTATTAGACAGCTTAGACACACTGAAACTGGCATCTGACTGTATGTAAATCTACTATTCCAAATAGAGTTTCCCCTTCCAAAATATCTTCAAACAAAAATAAATACATGTTGAAAGACATGAGAATCCTTTTAAAACAGCCCTATACTTTGTAAATGGATTAGACTGGCTTTTGGAGCAGCTTCAACCCAGTGCCCTTGCTTATAATACAGGCAAGATGCAACAGACAGCTTGCCATGCTCCATGAAAGAACTGCAGAAATATCCATTAAACTGTGCTGAAATACATCACGCTGTTCAGAGTCACAACCAATTAATATTAAAATATGTGAGAATTTTGCACGACGAATGCAACAAGAGAGGGACAAAAAGCTAAATGCAAAAGAATCCAGACTCAACAGAGATCTCTAGTTCTTGACGTCAAGCGACATCTCTGGTGACGTCTAGATGTTACCACTAGCTAACCCTAGTGTGAGAACAGTTATCACACTGTCGGGCTGCTACATAGCAGAACAGACAGAGCAGTGTAGCTTATAATGCAGAGCTATCAGAAAGCTGTGTCAGACAGAGGACAGTCTGTGCAGATTAGTGTTCCCTCCCTCCTTTTGGACCCAGTAGTCTCAACATCTGTCATGGGTAAAATGCGCAACAGCAAGGTAGAGCACAGAACACCGAGGCGCTGGCTAATTTAAAGCCTTATGTGAAGACGTACGCTCTGGCAGGGAGGCGGACAGTTAGCTTGAGAGGATCTGGACTGAACTGTTCCAAGACCGTCCTGTCTCCTTTTACACATGCTGGGTGACATTTGGCAAACACCGATCTATAAATAGATGCTGAATAGGTTTGTTTGTAATACAGCTGCAGCCATGTTAGAGGCCTCCTAGGAGAACTAAAGAATATGGTGACGTGCTTTGGAGATGTGACTATAGGCATGACTATAGGCAGTTTTGCTCGATTGAGGTCAAACTACTCTTTGAAAAAACAAGTCGTAAACCTGTGTCCTAATTCCACTCTGGTAGAATATTCCCAATAACAAAGTGTCAATAAGTACACTTGAGTTTGCCGTTTATGTGTGCTGCCCTACATGGGGAAAAACAGACAATAAAAACACCCTAATGAAGGCCTTACACTAACACACTTTGGTTAATTGAAAAAGTTTTTATCAGGTAATCAACTAGAGTTGGTTTTTCACATTTAGTCCTTTGTTACCAAGCTGGTGGCTGGTAAAATAGCGACAGCACACTACGTCTAAAAAAAGGATGTGCATTGCAGTGCACAATAGAAATGGGGGTGACATTGTGACAATAACAGTTAAGGCACGCACCACACAATCGCAACATCCACTGTCTCCAGCAAAAGACTTGTTTTGTATGGCTACAACTCTCTTTAGCTTTTCTAATGATGGAAAAAGAGTAATGGCAGAATTACTGACAGCTAGGGGAAAGAAAGATACTTGCAGACAGCGGCTACTGACAAAAACAAAGCCTTAAACAAACAACTCCAAAAAAGGCAGTCATGCTCCAAAAGTTGCTTGACTGACAAGTGAATTTCTTTGCCAGTATTTTTATCTGTCAGAGCACCTACACATTTTAAGTTAATTTCTCAGTAGCAATCTGCCACATTAGTACACTACGAAGCTTAGTGGGAGACTTCACGGTATCTGTAAATACTGTGAAACTGGGCAACTTTACAATCAACCCTTTATGCCAGGATCAGTCTATACAATATACAGTCCCACAATTACTCAATCAGCCACAAATGGGGGCATTGTGAACATCAGGAATGACAGTTTGTTGTATTATCTCACGTTGTTTGTGCAAATCACAGGTGGCCAATTCTGCAACTAGAACACCTTAAGAGGTCCTGGTGGAACTAGCATGTCAGCATATTTTGCCTTTCATTTCCAAGGTCTACAATAGGACAGCATTCCTGATCCCAGTATCGTGTCTCTAATCTGTTCACTATTGCACATCATGCAAGTTGTGGAAACCAAGTTAATATTAGTTGGAGTTCAATATATAGTCTTGATATGTTTCTCGACCGAATCATAGCAGACCGAACTACTGTACTCTGACCCAAGTGACGATCTCTTGTAGCATAAATGCTGTATTGTTAAACAGTTAAAAGTATCCGTGACCACAATTTCTACAGGGTTATATTTTCCTTTTGGATAGAATTTACTAGTCATGAGTTGCCGACCTTTTTTTGGACGGACCGAGAAAAACTCAGCTGATCAATTGAATCATTTCCAGTGCTTGAAGGCACAAAAACGAGTTCCTCCACAATGTTTTTTTCCCAAGCCAATCCTACGTCGTCATCGGCTGCTATATTGTTACAATGGCTGCAATAGCAAGACTTGCCGTTTACAGTGTCTCAGTTAAACAAAAGAACAATATTAGCAAAACAGAGTCTGCTTCCTTTTGTGGGAAAGTAGAATGAATGGGATCATCCGATTTTGATTCTAACACAGAGCTCTGAAAAAACATGAGACCAGAAATGTGGGCAATCAGTACAGTGAGGCGAGATCAAGTTCTGAGACCTGAGGAAGTGCTCGGCTTTGGCCGTAATGTGCTGCTCGACTCATGCACTTCCTCCACTGACAAACACTTTGAAGAGCACATGCAATAAAAGTCAAGCTGACATATACACAGTATGAAAAAATAAAAAAACAGTATGACAGTATTAAGAAATAAATCAAAAGACAGTTAAAGGCAATGCCAACAGGTGCATCTAGAACTGAGGGGGGGGGGGGAACTGTCCCTGTGACCTAAGAGTAATGTTTTCTACTCCTCAACAACAAGCTAGCGAGTGCAATCAGTGCAAAGGTCACAAGGACGCTGATCATGTGCTGCCTTCATGCTTTTTTGCTTTTTTTAAAATCAAGGCTATTTTTGCCTCCTGGGGGCCCATGCTCAGCACATAAGCACCACTGTTTACAGGGTCTGTTGACTGTGAGCCAGGAGAGTCTCTGATCCGTGGGTTCTACTCTCACTGCGCTGCCCAGACGGCCCATTCATCCCCGCCAGCTGGGAAGCACTCACACCCTCTCAGTTTCTGAAAGATGCTCTCAGTGGCCCAGCAAGGGCAGATAGGGGTTCAGTGATGAGTTGGATTAAATGCCGATTAACCTTTTAGTATCTCATCTTTATCATGTTGCCATCCAGCATCATTTATGCTTTGTTGATAGCAATTATGATCTCACTGTAGTGGATAGTCTGTACTTTATAGCACTGATAATAAAAGTCGCACAACTTGCCAAAGCCATATTCAGCAAAATTCCCTCCGTACTCTAATATTTGGAGTCCAAACAATGAGAGATGCTGTCACTCATTAATAAAACACAAAGAGGATCGCACGACTATGCAACCTTGGTCATCGTGGAGTGATGCACCATCTGCACAGTGATAAAATAGCACTAAGCGGGAAAAAAATGTTTTGCCCCTGGGACGAAAACAATCAAACTGTTGTCCCCGTCTGCAGCACGCTGCTGTGTCATCACTCAGTATGACATCGGGGAATGAAACAAAAACGCAGTGTGAAAATAGAATTGTTGTTATAAAAGAAAAATGGGACAAGAGGAGGAATTCTTTGTAGCAGCAAGACTAGCAGGTGCAGGTGAGTCACAGAGGGAAATGAGGACAGAGGGACAGTACTCTCAAAAAAATATAGGAAAGTATAATATCACACTGAATATTCGTCATCATTACTATGGAATGCATGTAATACAAGTAAAGAATGTAGGAACTAATGCTGCACCTTTTTATTATATTAGATAGATAATTAACAAAAACAAAACAGGAAATGAGTGGCATTGTGCTTACATGTGGCTAAATAAATTGTGAAAATTGTAGCTGATTAATGTTCTGTGGGTTGACTCATCACTTATCTCACTTAATCTGTTCAACCCTTGTAGGAACGAGATGTAATACTGTACAAAAACTCACCAGCACATGCATTGAGAAACAGCCAGTCTGTTTTCCTCATTCGGTTTCTAATCTGCTTTAACTTCTTGAAGTCGACCTCTTGCTCCTCTTTGCTCATGGCTCCAGCTGCGAGCTCTATCCTCTGGAAGTCCATTTTGACGTGGTCCTCCCTCTTGGGCATTGGAGGGGATCTCCTCTGACCCTGGCCTCCGCTGCAGCTGCCCCTCCACCGAGCCCTGTCCTGCTCATTGATCATGGGTGAGGGCTCTGCTGACTCGGCCAACTCTATGGCTTCCTGGTTGTTGGGCTTGGGGACGTCACACACCACACATTTTGTAGTTCTGGGCAAGTTCTGGTAAGTGCAAGCTGTACATGTCCAGTGCTGCTGGTGGGTGTTGAGTCTGTTTCTGTCATTGTACTCCTCGCAGGTATCCAAGGGAGAGTGGACAGCAGGACGGCAGCCTGCGTTGGAGCCTGATGTCTGGGGGGACTCAGTGGGGCTGCTGGTCCTCGGGCGCTGACACAGGCACTGTGTGCAACGGATGGCACGAGGCCAGTTCAGATAGGTGCACATCTGGCAGGACCACTTACTGGCGATCTCAGCCATACTAGCTGACCTGACCCTTGGCCTGGCACTGGAGTCAGGGCAGATGAGCAGGCTGCTTCCACTTTCAGTTCTAGGGGGATCCCACTCCAGACTGGGGTCCAGATCGGGACTGTGTTTATAAGGTTCCTCTGTGATGATGGGACCCCTCAACCTCGGTGCACGGCACATGGTACACTTGACTGCAGATGGCCAATTCTCATAGGTGCAGTAGTCGCAGGCCCACTTTACCTTCTGTTCCGTCATTGTGGATCACTTTAGTTGTTTGACCTGTTGTGATAAATCCAGTTAGATGTTAGGCATAAACAATAATCTATAATTAAAAAAAACTAAACAGTTAAACTATTAGATAGATGAGTTCCCTAGCAGTTTCTGAACTAACTTTCATCTGGCCGGGCATCTTCAATGACACCATGGCAGCCTGAGATTTTGTTGTGATTTAAACCGCTTGCCAGCTGCTCATTGTCAGTAACAGTACGGTACGTAGTTAACAGCTTGGATTTAATTCACATGACTGGCGGCATTATTGCGTTAGCGTGTACTGATATTCCAGTATTTAGCCTTTAGCTTGCTAGCTGCCTAGCTAGCCTCGTAGCATGTCTAATGTTAGCTGCCGTGAAATTCAACTGTTAACGGGCGTTTTTGTAGCGTGTACAGTCACATAACCTGTAATTATTCGGAATATTAAAGGACAATATGTCAAACTCTTACCGTTTTGTTTCGCTGTCGTTTCTCAAGTGAAGCTGGAAACCACAACAAACCCTTCTTGTCCAGTCCCCCTCTCCTCCTCCTCCTCCTCCTCCTCCTGCTCAATCAAACCTTTCCCAATCCGAATTATTTCGACTCCTTTCCTCTCTCACATGTTTACCTCTGTGGACACATTAACCTCTCGCCGAACAAAGCCAACCACGACAAAGCCTCTGAGCTCCTCGAATCATGGTACAAATCCGCGACTCTCCATGGTTTACATTGCCTCCGTCTTGTTTAATGGCGGCGACAGCGAGACAAATGAGTAGCGGAGCCAAAATAAACGCTGGCCTGCCTTCGTCAACAATCATCTGGCTCAGCTCGCAATCCGATTGGTCGAAGGGGAAAGTACTGTGATGCCTTCAGGACGCGTCGGAATAAGCACAAGCAACGCGAGATTGGACACCAACCGTGTCTCTCAAGTATATTTAAATTGTTGCTTATATTTAACGATATTATTCTCAATATGTACTCACATATCACGTTAAAAAAACACCTCAATTCGGGACGTTCGATTGAGCTTTATGACATATCCGAGCTTTTTGTTAACTATAAACGCCTCCCTAGTCACGATGGGTTTTTTGGACAGGAAAGTTGATTTTTTTTAAATAAAATATTATAAGCTTTTAAAGAGAGCAAAAATAATGTAAACTAATAGATAGACACATTAAATTAATTTTAGTCTTTTTTATTTTTAAATTAATTTTAAACACACTATTGTGAAACTTTGTATGGGATTTTAAAAAAAACAAACAGAATAAAATAATCACATGCTGAGCTAACATGCTATATCAGTTTATTTCCTGTTATTGTTGCGTCATCGGTTATGTTATAGGTAGCAGTGTTCCTCTTTCTCAGGACACGCCCCCTGACACTTGAAGCAAACATGGCAGCCCTCTTGAACCGGCTCCACCACGTTTCCCTTCAAGTTTCCAGTGCAGAGAAAATAGCAGCCGAGCTCACCTCTAAATTCAAGTTTACTCTATTCGCCGCCAGACTCGCCGGCAGGTCCCGGCAGCTGGCGTTCAGGAAGGGAGCGGCGGTCTTCGTCGTGAATGAGAGACCAACTCAGGGTGGTGTGGGATTGAATGAAGGGCTGGGCGTATTGGACAAACATGATCCACTCCGGGTGGGAAAATACACGCAGGGTTATCCCTCGGCGTGTCTCTACGATCTGAGCCCCCATCACCCGGTGGACACTGTGAGCAATGTGTGCTTCGAGGTGGAGGACGTGGAAAGGTCATTCAAGGTTCTTCGCCATCTGGGCTGCAACTTCCTGGTGCCTCCGACCACAGTGGAGGATGAGGATGGACGAGTCACCTACTCGGTGGTCAAATCCGTGGTGGGAAACGTCTGCCACACGCTGTTAGACAAGACTAAGTACAAGGGAGTCTTCCTACCTGGGTTTGATTTCACTGTGAAGGACTGGAGCTCGGAGGAGGAGGACACGTCTTGTCCTGTTACTCATTTTGATCACATAACCTATGCATGTCCTAGAGGGACAACCCAGCAGGTCATGAGCTGGTATGAGAAGCTCTTTGGTTTTCAGAGGTTTTTCATTGATAGGTAAGAATCTGTTATCATTTCAATGCATTTATGAGCAGATTCTCTCTTTTTTTTTCTGTGCAAAAATGATGTTAATAATAAAGACTGTTTGTTTTTCTGAGTAGTAATGAAGATGTTGATGAAGGTTTTGTCGTAAACCAGGAGGGCATTGGACTGCGACTTACTGCCATGCAGTACTGGAAGTGCAGCGAGGCTGGAATCACTCTCCCTTCTGTGGACAAAAAAGACCCTGACTGCAAGTTTGTCATTGCAGAATCACTGCCTGATCAAGGTAACCGCAGCCACACCAAGTTGGGAAATATTTCATTAAAGCCAACTCCTGCATCATTGTGTGTTTCTGCTTCTTTCAGGCAGTAACCAGGTTGACACCTTCTTGGAGCAGCACCGAGCTCCGGGGGTCCAGCACATTGGCCTGTACACCAAAGACATAGTCTCTAGTGCGCACACAATGGCTGAATCTGGTGTACAGTTTTTCTCCCCTCCTCCAGCCTACTACACTGAGGTTTGAATTACTCACAACTTACAGCCAAAACAAAGAAACCAACAATTTACTCAGTTACTGCAAGCAGTGACCCCCTGTTCTAAAGTTGTCCATGTGAAATTCCAGAGCTGAAGGGATGATTTAGTTTGTAGCTTCTCTATGTAAAAGTTATTCAGAAAGCGCAATTCATAATCAGTCTTTTCAAAGTTGTGATATCACCAAACAAAGAGGGATCACATTAATACATTACAATACACTTTATCATCCCCTTAAGGAAAGTTTTCTTGGGCTAATATCTACTGCAAGACATAACCCTTGTTTTATTCAACAGGTTGAGAAAGGATGATGTGGTTTGCAATAAGATTCTCAATGCGTAAAATAACAAAACAAAGTTGCCTTTATGAAATTCCAGAGATGGACTCATTTTAATTTGTAGCTTCTCTGTGAAAAAGGTATGCAGAAAGTGCAATTTGTAATCAGTGTTTTAATGGTTGTGATCTCACAAGACACAAAGAGGGACTTTGTTCGAGTAAACATCATAGCAAACTATAACTACTGACTCTGCATAAAAACAACATAGAACCTTTGTATTACAATATAATACAATACACTTTCTCGTCCCTTCAGGGACATTTTTCTTGGGCAGGTGTCACTGCATTAAACATGTGTTTTATACATAGATCTATAACAGTCAATCACATGCTATTCTACACGTGTACACATGTTTAAGTGCCATTAGTAAAAACTTAAGACTCCATATAGTAATTAAACACCATATTGCACAGCATAATGTTGTAATATTACAATATTACGTTAACTTTATTTGCAAACTGTCATGCTTGGCAATTATTTTACACCTCCCATGTGCTGCGACAGGTGGGAAAACAGCAGGAAATAGAAGAAGCAGGACACAGTCCCCAGATGCTGGCACAGCATGGCATTCTCCTGGATACAGACCTGCACCAGGATCCCTCATCACAGACGGCATCCAGCGAAAACAGAAGGTGAGAGGCAATCAAGAGCTGCAATCTCACGCCTCTTTTAAACTCGCATCTCGTCCAAACAGTGTGTTTTCTCATAGACTATTTGTTTTATCTGTCTTTCTAAAGAGATTTAAAAAAAAAAAAAGTTTTTGCAGGGGTTTAGCACCTTTGAGGATTACACATATACAGCGAAATGTTTTCATATTAGCTTCAGTAACACCTTTTTCAATAAGTGTAAGCCATGTAAGCAGTTCAAAACGTTATGTTTTCATCGGTTTTCTTTACTAAAATGAGGATCTGTTCATATTTTACTGTCCAACATAGTTAAATATATCAATTTAATTTGCATTATGTACAGAAAACCCCTGGACATGGTTTAGGTTTTTGAAATGGAATAGAATAGAATAGGATATAATATAATATATAATATACTAGAATAGGATAGAATATACTAGGATAGGATAG
>OMNN01097216.1:33023-75192 GCA_900302755.1 Chromis chromis
GCCAGGGTGAATTGCAGAGGTCTTAAAAAGAAGGGTGAACACAGCAAATATTGACTCTGCATAAACTCAATTTATTGTCAATAAAAGCTTTTGACAATTATGAAATGCTTGTAATTATACTTCAGTACCATAGTAACATTTAACAAAAAGATCTAAAAACACTGAAGCAGTGAACTTTGTGAAAACAAATTTTGTGTCATTCTCAAAACTTTTGGCCACGACTGTACAGTTAGTCATGACCTGAGATATTTATAATTTGCACCATTTGATGCATTTCAGAAGGAAATGGTGCACTTTTTAACTCCAAGTTACGTTTATAACATTTTAATACTTCTACGCAATGACTGTTACTTGAATAATGGAGTAAATGGAATTAATGGATTATTATACATTAAAGTAAAAGTAGGGATAATTAGTTCAAGCTGAAAGAACTGAAGGATTTAAAGGCTGTTAATGCATCAATAATATTAATCCAATTAGTGCAATATAATACTACTATGTCTATAAAGGGGCAAGAGTATTTTGCTTGTAATATTTAAAGTTTTAGTGCAGGGCTTTCACTTGTAAGGCTTGTTTTTATGCACATATATTATTAGTTTTGCATAAAAATTGTGTCAGTGTCGCATTTAAAATAGAAAAATACAGATTAATTTTACCCCAACAGTATCACATTGCAAATGATAGACTCATCTATATTAGTTTACTTTATTATTTGAACACTATACTGAGCTCAGCGGCCCCTTTTTATCAATAACTAGCTCATAAAGTCACCCGTGAACTGTTACAGGACCAACAGCTGCACCTCTTTCAGATACAGTGGAAGTCTGAGCTACACACACACACACACAAAAAACGTGGCTTCAGAGCCTCTTAGGAGGGATCTCCAAGCCCACAGAGATGTGCCAGTTCAATTAACTTGGCTATAAACATTATAGGCGAGGATTAGTGGGTTAGATGAGAAGCAGTGAAATTTAGATGGAGTTTCATGAAAGCCATATGCTCTTTTTTTATGTCCTGACTGTAGTTACAGCATCCCACCGAGCAACATCAGAGAGTGATTTCGACGGCAAGCAGGAATAAGGCCGTTGTTGAGCTCATGTACTTCTGCATTTTTGACAAATGGTGTCAGTGTTTTTCTTTTAATCAGGTGTCACACTCTTGGCCAAACTAAATTTTTAAACAGTTGGCTATTTATTTAGGATCCGTTCTCATTGACAGAATGACAAACAAACTAAAATAGCACATGTGGGAAACTTTGGAACTAACTTGTGCTACATTAAGAACAGAGTTAAATGTTTTAACTGCATTTTTTCGCATTACCAAAGAAAACAAACTACTAAATCTGCCATAATGGAAAATGTTGGTCGTGATGGAGAGGATTAACATTATTCATTAAAGTTGAGAAGCGATGGCTCCTGTAACAGGAGTCCTCGAGCCATCTGTCCCCAGCCAGGGTGAGCCACAGATGGCATACAGCATTCTGCATGGGGTCTCAGTTCTGGGAGCTGGAAGATCACTTCCTATTTACTGTTAACCATATGCTAGCTACAGTTACACTAACAAAGTCAAGGAGAAATGACTAAAATCAACAACATCAAGGCGTAATAGTCACTCATGTGGAAGCTATTACACTCTTTTGAGGGCTTTTCCTGCACTATGATTGGTGGATACTGCCCCCTATGGCTGTGATAGTCACAACACACACTGGCAAACTTGTTGCTTCTCCTACCTCTGTCCTATTCTTGATCTTCTGCTACCCAAATCTGTGATTTTTTCAGATTACGAAAACAGTAAATTCAAAGTTTGCAACATCATATATGCTACATTTGTTGGCTTACTGCTGACAGGGCTTTGGTTCAAAACAACTCGTCACCCCCCACACTGTAGCCCACATCGCAAAGGAGACAAATCCTGGGTGCCCTTTAACACAAAAGGCAGACAGTCTAAAACCGAGGAGGACAGTCTGACGGTCTGGGGGAGATTAGAGGCACACAACAGATGTTACTCCTTGATTAACAATAGTGTCTGCCAGGGGTGAGTCTCAGCTCCCCACCCTTCTGAGGCCCAGCATGTTAACTTCAAGCCTTTACAAAATAAATGGACTTACTGTAGATGATGTTATGGGAAAGGAATGGTAACATTTATTGGTATTTTTCTACTGCAGTGGGAGTTTACAAGTAAAATCCAGTTGCTTTACTGCTTAAATATACAGAAATAAGTTTAGCAGCTGTTATGAGTATTGCTGACGTTCATTCTTATCATATAGCATCACAATCACGGAAGCTATCATAGTGTATATAAGAAACTATGCCTGTAATTGTCATTAACTTACAGTATACACAGTATATGGTGCACATTCAACTTTTATTTTTTAAATCTACTACAGTAATCTTAAGCACAAGTTTCTATATTTTTAAAATAGTGTGCTTTCTTACCTAACTCATGTCAGATCAGTGTAAGTTATGTGTGTTTTGTGATATGGAAATCGCTGCTGCAACATTGTTATTTCCCTCAGGGGGATCAATAAATAACTCTATCTGTCTACTCTGTCTACACACACAAGGTTTCAACACGCAGCAAGCCAAACAAACACAGTCATTATAGACAAGCAGAACTGAAAGAGAATGCAGATTGATTGTAAGATGAATAACAAGATAAAGTTTGTTTTTTTCTTGTGAAATATGGCCTTTAACCTCTTCACGCCTGCATCATTGAATGAAAAGAGTAGAGTTTAATTGGTTGGAATGTAAAAAAAAAAAGCTTAAAACCACTGAACTAAGTGAAATTAATATCGCGTGCAGGAGACTATATATGCACCTACTTCCCAACATGCTGATGCAGATCACGATAAAGCCCAGTATTTAGTTGCTGCAGGAACATCTGTTTGTAATAAATGTATTTATATAGGACCAGCCTGTGTTATCCTGGAGCTTATTTTGTGAGGGGTGTATATATGTATATATATAACATGCATTTCCATTTTACTCCCTCAGTATGTCTGCAAGTCACATACAGTTGGTAGGTTATCATGTTTCACCACTGTGTATTGTGAAAAGTGCCTTGTCTATATGCACAGCTCAAAAAACTGTGATTACTTTTCATTACTGCAGGGTGGATTCGACCACTAGTTACAAGCGCAGGGGTGGCATGTTTGATAGAAAGTATTAAAGAGTAATATTTACCTTTCTGTTAATGTAATCTGCAGCTAAGCTGTGTAGAAAGGTTAAATAAGGAAATTAACGCGAAAAATGTTGGTCGAATTGAAAGATTTAGCGGCATGAATGGCTTCTCGGACACCCCTCTCCTGTGCTAGAAATGGTACAGCCCGTGTATGTTGTCACAGGCTCATTAGCGTGCAGTCTTGTCGGACAGTAGTGCTCTGGGCTAATGTTGTAGTTTGCAGGAGCAGCCTGGAGCAGGACGTGAAGTGAGCTGCTCCCCCTTTTTTTCCTCTGCCTTGTTCTGCTTTTTTATAATCATTATTGCTGAAACAAAACTCAGCATGGTCAGCCGAAACTAACACTGCTGCCCCGGTGTTGTTGGAGACCCAGAGACGCTCACCGTGATGCTTGTAAGTGGTACTTTTTGTGGTGAAATATGAAGTTTCTTAAGCTAGCTAACTTAAGAAAGTGTAGCCAGTGAGTGAAAGAGTGAAGTGTGATGCTCTGTTCTGTTTTCAAAGTGTGTGATTCGCATGAATAATGATTAAAAAAAGAAGAAGAAAGAAAGTCGTTTTCTCAGTGGAGACTAAACATTGCCACACTTAGTTAGCTTAGCAACTTTTCCTCATGTGAACTGCTTAAGCAGCTATGTCCCTTTTGTTATGTCTGGGTTATTACTCACTTATAAATAGTTCTTCTTGCTCCTTCTTCTTTTTTAAGTGTCTGCATTGCCATTACATTGATTTAATGACTCAATGTGATGAAATGATGCAGGGGAGGGTGATAATAAAACAAGTCAATAAGTTTATCCATCCACCCTCTTCTTGTAAGCCTGAAAAATATGCTTGGCTTGTTTGACATTTGACAATAAGTGTAAATTTAACCAGGTTAAGTGGGCCATGAAGTTTGCAAGCTCTCTGGGATCAAATGCATTTTATTTGAATTGGCTAGCTCAGATCTCAAGCTGGGTTTTCAGTCATGCATGGCAAGATAAGCCAGTGTGGTTTGGTAGCAAATGTGAAAGCCCTTTTAATGAATGTTGACAACCACCGGGTGCTGATGCCACATTACTCGGTGGCCGTGTCATTTGGGTATTTCTCAGACCCTCTTTTTGTTTCAGTCTGTGCGGTTGCAGTGGAATGCCGTTGTCTTATCTTTATCTAGCCAACCTTCCCCTCAGGTATGAAGTCAGGGCTGGCTGACACACCGTCCAACAGATTCTGCTATTTAAGTGCTCATTGGGATCATAAACACAAGAACTTGTTAAACCTGAACCTCTCAGAGTGTCCCATTGCCATAATTAGGCCTGCTAAAGTTCACAAGTTGCTTGAGCCTTCATATAGTTAAATCAGGAGACTTACTGCTGAAGTACACATGTATCTTTTTACTTTTCGTGCATGTACATTTCATATTTTATGATTAGCAGCTTGTGGCCTTTCTGTCAAGTTCAAAATCCTGTTTGCTCTGTAGCCTGCGTGTAACATTTTGTGAGCTCCCCGTCACACCAATTTCTTTGCCAAACTCATTTCCCTTTCATGAGGGATTTTGGAAAAGGGGTTTAAGGGACTGTTTGTGCTGGTTACTTGGACAAGCTCAGTTTTCAGGGCCTTTTCTTCTGAAACTGAGAGGCATCCACCTGGAGGGCTGGCAAGCTCATCTGAAAAACTGTTGAACAGTTTTAGCTCAAGTACATGAGAGGCTGCCTATCAGAGCTTCCAGATGATTCATCTTTGCTTTCCCACAGCGCTGAAAATACTCTCACAAAATGTTAAGATTTGCCATTGTTCTCTTACTTGGGAAAAATGATCATGGCTTTCTCATGTTTATGTATATTTAGTGAGGGGAAATGCAGTGTGGACAATGAATCCCTGCATGTAAAAGTCAGTAGCGCTGTCCCCTACTCCAATTAATTAATTACATTTTAAATTTTAATTGAAATGCTGCTATGTCTACTAGATGCGACTCATTTTGGTCCATTAACATGCAGTGTTGTTCTGCCGTGGATGTTGTGTCTTCAACCTTCTCTAATTAAGAGACTTTGTTAGATTTAGCATTCAAGTGGACAACATTTCTCTCCAACTTGGACAGGTTTGTTGAAAGCCTTGATTACAGAGCTCAACAAAGCTCTTGTTCTAGACAAATGTATACAGTGCAAGTGATTATGTATGAGATAATTAAACAGCAGGCCTGCTTTAAAACGTAGGCCTCCTTGGCTGCCATGCATAGCCATGCTGAGCCTTTGTGTTTATGGTAAGTGGGCAGCTGCATGCTTGTGAGACCTTGGCTGTACCCCAGGCCATCAACTGAGCCTGATAACTACTATTGAAGCCTCCCAGCCATGCTCATTTCTGACTATTCACTCACTGCTTTAAATGTAGAGTGTGCCTCCTGTTTGACATAAGCTAATTTCTGTGAACATGCGGACAGCTGTGGGCTAGGCTGCACCCTACAATGAGTTTCATAAATTTCAGTCAGCCGTGACAGTACTTGGTGGCACCTGCCCTTTGTGGAACGTAATTAATGACAATGCCAACAAAGACAGTTTTAGGTTTCAAAAACTTTTCATTTTCATAATTACAATGCCATACGTTGCTGAAGACAAAGCAGATCTGGTTTGCCAGTTTGTCATCCAAATATCTGGTTTATTACATGCTGCACTATGGCAAGCTCTGTCAACACGCCCACTGATATGACATGAGAAACTGCTCAAATGTGAGTCCAAATATGGATCTCCTGCATACAACTCAAGGAAGTAGACCACCAGAGCCAATAGCTCAGGGAAACAAGCTTTTTAGGAACATGCATATTTTCTCCCAGGGAATCTTTCTGTAGAAGGGGACAGCCAAGCTTTTATCCAGCATTCCTTTCACGAGTGCTGCAGCGATGAAGAGCAGCACAAATCCCTCAGTTAGGTTTCGAGTCTGGCCATCTCAGGTGCTCAGCAGATGCTCGGATTATTGAGACGGCCACAATCCTGGGATTGTTGAGGGGAGGACACAGAGCCGACTGCCATTCTTTGAGGAATGTCAAAGGAGGATGTCTGGAAATTCAGCTTAACATCTGACCTATTTTATGCCGATTTTTCTATCAGTTTACACGTGATAGCTCTAATTAAAAAAGAAAGTTAAACAGTGTGATACATTTTAAAATTAATACAAAATAAGTTCTCAAGAAGTGCATTATTAAGTGGCCTACACAAGCTAAAACAATCGTATCGAACAGTGTTGTTTCCACCAGCTGTCCAAGTGCTATATAATGGATTAGTATTAGCTCTAATTGTCAGTCAGACACAAAGCTGCCAAATCCTTATGTAATGGTGGCCTAACCCATGGGATTACAGTCTGAGCAATGTATGGAAAAGCTGCTCAAATTGGGAAACACAGCTTTGAGGGGTGGCTGCAGTTTAGCTGCCTATTGTAATGGCTAAGCTGATAGTCTGTACTCTTTGTGGACTTGACCACAATTTAGAAGTCTTAAAGAAAGGGTAATTTACAAGATGGCACTCCTGTACCTAATCTTGTATATAACATACAGTGTGGTATGTGCAGGCTTTTGAACGCCGAGTTAACTTTAAAGCAGTCCCCTGCTTTAACTTGACCCAGTCGACCCTGTGGTTTCCTCTCTTGTCGTATCTTGTTTGCAGAGTGCAAACGAGATGGTTCTGACACCCCGAAGCAGCGATGGTTGAAAGGCTTTCGGTGACCACAAAGGAAGCCCAGAGTCCCATCAGCTCGTCCAAGGCGACATTATTGTTGTCTTTCAGGAGGGCTGCTGTCACTGCAGACTTTGCAGCAGTCAGTCAGCAGACAGCTTGCATGTGATGGAAAGCTTCGTCTGAGGGAAACGTCCTGCAACGTTCTTCCCCTTCTTCACAGATTAGACTTCTCAGTTGTCATGGTGGTTGCTGCCCCAACCCAGATAAGTGTTATCGGGCTGCAGAAGCATAGAGACTCCCACTGATTCAAGATAATGGCAGCATCGTTGTGGAGGTGATTCAGGTTTTGACATCGGAAAGGGGAGTGGCACCCCTCGGGCAGAAATTCTAGATACCTCATTTTGGCAGATTATAGCTGCGTCTTTGAACACAGCAGTGCATGCAGTATTTGGTGAGTGGGTTGGGTGTATCCATTAAGCCTTGAAAATCATGCCTCGGTATGGCTTCTACATTTGCTTTACAGGTTTGTCTGCACAAGAAAAAGCAGGCTTCCCTTTGCCAACACCTCTCGACATGTTTTTTATTCACAAACTGATACAGGTTTGAATGGTTTTCAAAGGCTGTGGGGCAAGGTTAAACTTTTATAATAGTGTGTTTAACTTATGTCATGGAGCAGAGGGATGTTTATAATTATGGTATAAACCTCACCCATTTAAAGTGCTCGCTTCAGATTTATTGGATAAAAACGTAATGCATGAGCACGAGAAAGATGATTAAATCGTTGCAATCCCATGTAACTAAAAGTAATGGGGGCTGTTTATAATTTTAGAATCCAAAGTGTCAGCCTACAGTTTCCATATTTCTAGGTCTTTGTTTGAATAAATGTTAAAGAGCTTTTCTCATATTGATGCCATCTGCTGATCCATCACCGTGGCTTTGAGGGTAATATATAAACAACCGTTTCCTCTTCCACAGCAAATCCAAAGTTATCTCTGTTGTGAAACACAGATCTCTGTGGTTAATGGTCACGCGCAGTATAATCTGTCCTGACCTAGTCCCGCTTTGAGCTTTGATCTGTTCTTTTCTGTTCAATTAAGTTAAAGCTGCCAGGCATCCTTGAATGACACTGAACTACTTGTACAACCCTCCTAAAAACACCCTTGTATTTAGGTTGTTTACTTGATGTGATAAGTGTTGGTAATTGAAATCATATGCTGAATGCAAACACCACCTCCACTTTGTCCCCGCAGGGCTTTGTGCTCCCTCTGCCATGCACACACACTCCACCCCACCACCCGCAACCTCTGATGTCGCCTCCTTTTGTTTCCCACGGTGTCTCATCTTCTGCACAGAGCTCTCTTTTGTTTCACGTACAACGTTTCTCTTCGCTTCCCTTTTTTCTCTGCCTGCAGTTGTTCTGTCATTTAAGCAGACACCCTCTGACCTTGACGGCACCCGTACGACCACCTCGTGTCCACCTAACTTAGTTTCAGTCCCCTACCTGACATAGCGTCAAGCGGAACTGATCTAGAAGTAGTAAAATCCTCTGTGATGATGATATAGATTTACATCTGTGGCTAATCAGCAGTTTTACTGTAATCGTGGTGCGGCATTAATGCGAGCAGAGTTGTTTTGATAACCGCAAGGTCAGCTATTCCCAGCCAGCCCCTGAGGATTCAATTACACAACTTTGACTTTGCTCTATTCCTCTCTGTGTGCTCCAGTGTGAAGCACTTTTGAGGAAACTCACGCTCTCCTTCACATGAACAGGCAAGAATAAAACAAGGTATAGGTATAGGTTCCACTTTTGGCGACGTGCTGGAGAGACCATGTGGAAGTGAAAATACTGTGTCATTTCAAGTTACAAACTGCCATATGACAGCACAGGCTTGTCAATCAAAGTGAGTGTTTGCTGGGAATGTCTCCTTGCTCACTTGAGAATTGCAAATAAAAAAAAACAGCTTGTCAAGCCACTGACCTCCCTTGAATTTCCACTATCCATCTCCCACTTTTGTAGATGTTGAACAGGATGTTAATGTATAGAGTGACAGGAGAGTCAGAACAGAATCTGTGTATGTATGTGAGCTTAGTTTTTTCAGTAAATACTCATCTGTAGGAATGAAAGGCAGCTTTGAACAGCTTTGAGCTTGCTTTTTCATGAAGCTGTGGTGAGCATGGATTCTAATGGCAGCCCCAAGTGTGTCATCCCACAATTCTGAGGAACATACCAAACATATGGATCAACAGCAGAGACATAGCTTATGTTTGCGGTTTGGGTTGATGAGTTTCAGATTGTTGTGATGCTTTTTAACCATGCTAGTGCTGTGATTCTAGGTATGATAATATCACATATGCTAGTCAGTCTAACTGACTATTGGGTATATTACTGTGACATATTGTAGTTACTTTCATGCTCCCCAGAAGATGAATCCTGATTAGTTTGATGATCCTCCTATCCCTGTCTTTCTCTTTGCACCACCATGACGTTAACTTTTGTCTTCAGTGAAATGATTACTTTTAAAATGACTTCAGTTTGTTATAATTTAGTTTATGATCAACATACTACAAAACTAGTGACACATATGCATATAAATATATATATATATTAGTGTAATATTGAAGGGGTCATTGTTTATTAACATTCCTGCATCGAAATATATGCCGATATCGATATATCTGTGACAGGCTAATATCGCCCAATAGTATCAGCTAACCAATATATTGGTTGGGCTCTAGTTAACATGCTAATATTTGGTAATTGAAAATAAACATACTAAACTAAGATGACTTGCATTAAACATGGTAAATGTTATGCTTACTACTTACATGTTAGCATTATCATTGAACGCATGTTAGCATGCTGATGTTAGCATGTAGCTACCAGCATTGCTAGGCCTATGTACAGTCTGACCACGGGTTTTTCTGCATTGAGGAATATTTGGTGCCCTTCCAAAGAGGTTTTAGCATCAGCGCCAAAATAATAGGAACTGAGAATGAAAAAAATCTATTTTTCATCTAACCACAACCATAATGGATATTTTTGTTTAACTGGAAAAGGCATAGATTTCTGTCAGATTACGCAAGATAGACTCAGTCCCTTTTACTGTACGCAGACTGATCTTACTATACATTGTAGTCACTGCAGGAAAAAACCCTGCTGACAGATGCATAGTGGTTTTACATTTGGTAACCTCTGTAAATTCAGCTGCCATCCTCAAGGAATCCTCGAGGAAGCAGCAAGCTACAAACATTTCAGAATAACTTTACAAGTCATCGGGGGGTTGCCAGTATTTGATACTCTAAAGATAGATTTTCAGTGGAGAATGCCTTTCGGGGAGCATTGGGTTTGTTTTAGCATTGATGATGTGTATTAGAGCCTCCACCCAGGGGATCTGGGCTCCTCAATCCAGCTGGATTGTTCTCTGCTTATATGGTCGACAGAATGTCAGAAATGTACTGAATTCTAATCCTGTGCTCATCTTCGTGTGTCCGTTCAGGATTGGGCCGAGGAGTGAAGCACATTCCTGGAGGAGTTGAGGGCCGCTGTCTTAAGCTTATGAGAAACCAGCCTGCTCGCACCATGCCCGTCAAGATGGCTGCCAGCTCAACTTGCCATTACTGGAACGGCTTGGGACAAGGATGTGTGTTGCCATGGTGATCATTTACAAGAAAACACTGGAAAAGAAGGGTGCCGATGATGTAACATCCAAACGTACAGATTTGGGCCCGGTGAGAGGCTATTTTCTACTTGTGTAAGCAGATGTATTCAGTGAAATGTGTCATTCCATGTTTACATGTAGCCTTGCCAAGAGGCTTCAACTGTGCTCATCAAATTAGGAAAAGAACAAGGTGCTGCTCTGAATTAGGAAATTACTGCTGGCCTCTCAACACTCCACAGCAGTTTTTTGGCTCCACGTTATATTTTCCTGTTTTGTCAACTTAACAAAACAGACTTGTCAGCTAAAATGTAACACTCAGCCACTCATAATAAAATTAGTTGTAAAGTTAATAAGGATTGCATTACTGAAGCACAGGAAGTGATATCAGAAGAACTAATCGGATGTTGGAGATTAGGAATAAGGGATATTTATATTGCAATTACTGATAATTGCATGATAATGGCTGCCGACTGTCACCAGGGTGTTTGTCATCTGGTTTTATATCTTCCATGTTCCATTTACTTCACTCAGAATGACAATTCAGTATTTTAGTTCCACAAGGCTGAGGAACTGTGACTCATTTTCTAATCAGCAGCCATGCAGTAGAAACTTTCTTTCTCCCAGTGAGAGTGAGAAAAATTCCCCTACTAATGTGGACTGTGTTTGCCCTCTCAGTCTCGTGAAATGAAGTCATCATGCTCAGGGGCTGAGCGTCAATCAGAGGCATTTATGCTGGAACACACTCACTGTTGATGAGTTGCACTAAGGGCCAATTATACACAGGCAAAGTCTGACTTTCCAATAGCTTTTATAGCTTTTATTTGTTTATTGACTTGTTATTACGAGAACCTCCTATACTTTCTGTACTTTCTGGTTTCTGGTGAGCTGACAGTGAATCTTTTCCTGCATTTCCACAGTTCCAGGCACAGACCATGAGCCAGGGGACTGCACTTTTCTCTTGTGGACTCATGGGTAAGTGTTTGCCATCAGACATAATTAATGTATACATGTCAGAATGATATGGATCAAGTCTTTTTTCTCAGTTTACGTAATATATAATAACTTCCCATCACAAAGTGGACGTGTCTCGTAATTATATTGTAATTATGTTGTTACATAGAATGAGCCTTAGCAGCATGTAGAGACTAGAAAATGTCAGGTGTTGGTGGTGGTTTAGAGGGACTTGTCATATTGTACGTTGGCCTACATAAATGTGTGCTAATGGCTGCATGTTAGTGGTATATCATTTGCAATTCTGACTCACCGGATGCACACTGGAGGTATGAGCCTGCCATTTCCATCATGCATTTACCGTGCATTCTCCTCCCCTTGTGCTAACAGACTATTACTATTTCCAAAATCCCCTTCGCTATGGGAAACAATAGCAATGTCAAAGCTAGCAACCGACATGCTGAAAATTGTGACGAGATGAAACTGTGATGAAAATTTCTATCCTGCATATAAGGCAGGCCTGCTTGGTTATTTCGGTGTATTAGCCATTTTATTTTCAGTGCTCACCTCCCCATGTGAAAATGTTACTCCAAAACAATTCCCCCTGTTAGTATTTTGCAGGGACACTGTTACTGCTTCCTGGGCTTGATTGCGACCAGTTCAAAGAAATTAGGGCTGGACTGATTATTGTGGACGATATTTGGCATTTTTCCAAATATCTGTATCGCTAACCCATTATCGATAAATTAAATGTGCTATTTTGGGTCTGATGCAGGCGCCTCTCTATGTCTGTAGTCACTCTGTGGTCTGAGAAGTGTATATCTAGCATAGACACAACCTGCAAAAACTGAACAAGAAACACAAGCCGTCACCACAAACAAGGAAATTAGCTGCTTTCACAGTGACCACAGATGACCCCAAAACAGAGTCTGGAAAGCAACAACTGATGTTGCTTTAAGATATGAGCCTTAGTGGGCAATAAAAGTGATAGAACAGTGAAAGATTAACAAAACAGAGAAGAACCAACATAACTGCTGGAGACAAACTCATCAATTTCAATCAATCCATCCCACAGAAACAAGAAGAGGTTGTCCTAACCTATGATTCTCAGACATCATCACTCCTGTTGCTCGTGTACATGTTCAGCTATATGTCTTTCTTGATTGCCAATAATCTGCATCGGTATCGGTCCCCTAATATCCCATATCGGTGAATCCCTAAAAGAAATACATACAAAGACACACTTTGGTATTTACAACGATGGCTTATATCTTAAACCTTTACCTTGCAGTAGGAGTATTGGCCTGTACAATCTTTGTATTGTACGGTCAAATGTATTCTGAGCTTGCAGTAACTTGGCATCAAATATCTAAGACTGGCAGACTGGCAAAGTCCAATCAGAGAACACAGCAGCACCCGTAGGCCTTTTGTTCTTTGTCCTGCCCATGTATTGTAGGTGGTATTTTGGGGATTTTTATCTCCAGTGAAGAAGAATAGACCTTTTGCATACCAGGAGTGGGCAGTGGCCTCAGTGTTTAGTATCTGACTCAGAGCTGACTGACCAGTTCAGTTGGCTGACCTATTCAGCAGTTCAAGAGAGTCGCTACTGTGACAGGAACAGGTGCTTTCCTGGCATGGTAGCTCTAGTACTGGTGCAGAGTTGAGCAATGATGGCAGATACTGAGCTGGTCTGATGAACAAGCCTTGTATATCTCAACAATAAAAAGATAGGCTTCAGTCAGAATGTTTATGATAGTTTTGATGACATTCGCTCCAGCATATTCAGTCAGTTGGACATTGAGCTCCCTTCCCCTTTTCCCAATCAGCTGTGGTTACAGACTGTGACACTGAAGCAGTGCCTGGAGGGCAGGATTTATTTTTAGTGCCAATTACACAAAGCAGTGAGTAGTGTCAACACAAAGCACACACGTTGGGACCAATGCACTGACCCAGACGGGAGCAGTGTCACAGATGTTGTCCATGTTGAAGTTGCCAAACTCTCACGGCCATTGAACCTTTTACTAAAAGCAGTTTTCTTTCTTTTGATGTGTATACCTAAAATGCAGATTTTTGCTCCTCTCACGGAGTTTGCATACCCTGATACAGTCCAAGATGTTTTTTAGATTCTTTGAGTGACACTAGGGAGTAAAACGCAGCCCTCAAACAGTGATGATGATGCCATTTCTGATGAAACCTAGTGAAGAGTAGAGAGAATTTAACAAGCTAGCTCTGGAGCTGCAGACCTACTTCAAGATCTATCATCTGATGTTGGCAGCCGAGTTTGATACATCAATAAAAATGCTAAAAGTGCACACTGTGAACATTTTTAGTTAAGTTGTACAAATAAGCCTATGTAATATTTTCTATACTTTACATTAGGATATTATGTTTTAAAAAGGGTCATTAAAATGAATCTGCTCTGTGTGTTGCAGAGACAAGCCGGTGGCGTGAGGTAGGCCACAGCTGTGCCATACAGCAGAGGCCAGTTGGGACCAGCCTGGAGAGCCTGTGGGACGTCCTGCCTGAGGTGCACAAGAGTTCCGCCCACTGGGATTGGGATGTTGGATCCACTTCGAGCACAATCAGCAGCTTGTTGCAGGACCTCAGCCTGACTGAGGCTGCGTCCTCGCACTCCACCGCTCCCCCCAGCAAGCGGCAGTGCCGGTCCCTGTCCTGCTCAGATGAGCTTGGAAGTTGCCGGTCCACCTGGCGCCCTCAGGGCTCTCGCGTGTGGACAGCCGTGGAGAAGAGAAGGTGCCACAGCGGAGGCAGCGTCCAGCGCAGCAATGTTGGAAACATGCAGCTCGGTTTCCCGGCCATGCAGCGCAGCTCTAGCTTCAGCTTGCCTGCCCGCTCCAACACCCTGGAGCCACCCAGCTTCACCCAGCGCCTCCCCTGGCCCTCTGCCTTCACTGGCCTGACGCCCTCCTCTTCGATGCCCCTGTCCTCCGAGCCTTCAGCGCAGCCCCTCTACCTCTCTCATGAACAAATTTGCCTCCCTGAGCCTCGTGGACCCTCGCCACCCAGCTCCCCCGACTCCACTCCAGAGCTGGAGCGGCGTGGCGGACAGGGAGGTCTTGCCCGCAGTCGGTCACAGCCATGTGTCCTAAATGACAAGAAGATCGGTGTGAAGCGCAGGAGACCAGCTGACTCACACAAACAGAGGCCTTCATTGGATCTGGCAAAGATGACCCAGGTTGGTATTTATAACATGTCACTTTGTAAAACAAATCTTACTGTAAAACCTCCCTTTGTGTCATATTTAGACAAGTAAAAATGATGAGGTAAATACTGCAAAACTGGCAAAGTATAGCAAAGTTTGTACCAGAGCCAGTCGTAGAATTTATCAGAAGCTCTTCCCAGTGGCATTTATTTATTGGCTGAACTCACCACAGTCCTCTTTTGTGCTCCAAATGATCACTGTCCAGAGCATGAGACAGAAGCCCCAGGAAATGATCATAATGACAGATGAAAACTAGTTCTCAGTAACATTAGCTACTTACACACTGTTGTTGGGGCAATTTTCTCTCTACATGTTGGATAAACAAACACTTCCCGTTAAGGTCACGCCATTGTGTCTGTTCTCCCTGAGCACACCTCAAAATGTTTCTGCAGGCATTGTCATTAAATACAGTCGTTCATTCGTGCAGGCCTGTTCTGGGTCACATTCCATTATGTGGGTGTGTAGTCATACTTGCAGAGAATAAAGGAAAGTATGCCCTGTTAAATGTGTTACTGGTAGATATTATTTATCAAAGCAGGAATTAAGAAGATTGTCAGTGGTTCAGATGAGTTTGTATTCAACAGAAATTGTGAAATGATTAGCTTGGCTTGATTACATCTGAAGTGTTTCAACAGTCGGTCAATTTTATCTGCACATCCTGGCAGGCGTTCGTCTCTTTGCCCGACAAGCCCACAGACACACATAGTAAAGTTTCACACGTACACTGGCCGGATCATAAACACAGAGCTGGACTTGGCCCCTCTGAGAAAGTCACTCAGAGTTCAGCAGTGTCTTAACAGCGGCGCTGCTGCGAAACGACAAGCAGACGCCACACACACTCCAAACAGGGACAAGGTCAGCGTGGAGAAAACAGCCTCGGGTGAAGCAACCGACAGTATTTTCAGAGAGGGATGGCAGGGTGCTGAGATTGTTAGCATTAGATTCTTCCTGCCGTTCGTGTATGGTGTTCTGCTGTGACGTTGGTTGTCATCACAGGTAGAAAGAACGAAGCCTTTAAGCTACAAGAAATGTTTCATTGCATCATTTTAAATAGTCTGCTTTCAGGTGACTGTGGTTTGAGGCACACCTTGGACAAAAGCACATCCAAATGACGTGCATGACATACAAACTAACCCAAAAGTAGCACAGATAAGTCAGTTGACAAGAACAGCAACTTTCATAATCCAGTAATTGTTAAGTCATATATGAAAATGAATATCCTTGGGTTTTGAACTAATCCGTTGCACAAAACAAGCTATTTTAACTTTATTAGCAGTATTTTCACTACAGACATTTATAGGCTAAATGATCATTTAATTTATTTCAATTAAAAATATGTATTTTATTAATATGACAAGTATGTAGTGTGTGGGTGTCTAGGTAGTGGAAAAGATGTGCACTTTCGATGATAGAGTAAACTTCCATGGTCCTCAGCTCAAGGGCTTTATCGTGCTTCACACGTGTCGCCCTATCAGGATTCAAAGTCACCTTACTATTCAAAGATTGGTCACAGTGCTGAGTCTGACTCTAAAGTGTCCTCTCATCCACACTCCACAGCGGTGTAATTTACCCAGGGAGAAACTGCTACCCTCCGCGTGGCTCACCGTGGCTCCGTGAATGTCAGGAAGTAGAGCAGCTGTGGCAGAGGTTATAGATCGTCGCACAGGGGGGATATGTGTCGGGTAAAGAGATATTGATTTCTGTAAATTCAGCTCAGTGGGTGGATCGCTGCCACAGCCGGGCCTCATGAGCTATTGATCAGCTTTTATTGACGGAGAGTCAAGGTCAGTATGGATGAGGAGACTTTCTAGTCTCTTCTCCTCTCCATTCAGTGGGTGAGGTCGTGACAGTAGCAGTCGAGGCGGGCAGCACTTAACTCATGACTCTCATGGCAATGCGGTGCAGCAAGTTGTGCGAGGGTACTCTGTCGAAGATGATTTTATCTGTCTAAAAGTTTTTCTCTGCTGAACAAGACCTCTGTTCAAAGTTGGAGCTATACTTTGTTTAGTTACTATCGATGCCACTGTTTTGCCATAGTCCAGACTACTTAGAACCTTATCAGTCTGGTCCCATGGTCTGGGCCAGAAGTCTGACTGCAGAGACTGAAGTGCTAATGCCGAAGGCCGCAATGTGACACTGGACTGGTGCTGACAAATGTAACCGCTTGACCAGAGCCAAGAAAAACAGCAGGGCCCCTTTTGATCTACTGCTACCCGATGCAGAGAACTTTCTCACTGCTGTTTGGTGAGACCTGGATCATGACTTTACACGTGCACCTTCCTTCTCCTTCACCCTTCTACATATTTCTGGCCACCTTGGTCTCCTTGTTCCCAGATTTGATGGATGTTAAATCCTCAATATGTGAATATTATAATGGAGTTGAAATAACCGAACATAGAATCAACTAATCAAAGTAGTTTAACACATAAAATCCCAAACATTTATAGTTTGTTAGTTTACTAAAGTGAACTTTTGAAGCCTTTCTTGATCTGTAGCAGTGTTCAAACAAAGATCATTATTAATCAGTAATTTATCAAATAAGAATACCACTTATTTGTATCTTCTCTAAAGTGAAGATTTGCAGCTTATCTTAACTCATATTATCATTATTATAAACTGAATCCTTTGCATGGTGGTGTAGAAACTTTTATATTGTAGTCTGTTCTTGTTTTCTGCAGTGTTATAACTATATATTTTATCTATTGATGAATTGCAGCCGTAGTTCTTACACTTGGCTGTGAACTGCATCTCTAACAGTCCCATGCTTGTAAAGTATTACATAAGCACACAAATGACAGGAGGTTTCACAGAGGCCCTATTCTCTTGTGTCCTTCTAGCCCAACACCGTAGCGGTCAGGCATGAGGCAGCTGTCCTGCCTTCTCCACATTAGCTGTACAGATTGGATAAGCCTCTGTCGTAAAGCTTCTCATTCCAGCGCCACAGCTGTCACAGAACTTGCTCGCAGCAGCGTTGGCACATGTGTATTTGCCTAAAGAAGTTTCTGGGTTTTCCAGATGTATGAGTGCATTGTGCAGTGCCAGTGAAAGGACAGCAGAGTCAAAAGGCCGACATGAGTGATGGCTGCCCTCAGGGTATCTGGCCATTTTCTCTTTGGACCACAGATCACAGCCTTGTGGCGTCACTCTTCCTCACTAGTTGCTCCAGTATGTAATGCAGGCTAAATTTAAACCCTTCAAAACGTGTTACATTTTTATATTATAGTGGTTGTTGACCAGTGTCCACTGCTGACCTCACGCACTCCCCCACATACTGTATGAATACAGTAGAGGGATTGTTTTCATAAGATGGCTGTATGCCTTTAGTTATGTTTGTGTCCTGGTTAGGACATGGGTCATAGTCCAAGATGAAGGAAACATTTTTGATTTCTTCACCTGTCAGCACTGAGGCTGTGTCCTAGGTTTGACGTATTTGTATGTCTGTTTCCTTGAGAACATGAATCTTGTGCATCTAAACAAATGACTCTGTTTCTCCACAGAAACTTCGGAATTTCCACAGCCTTAGCTGCCCTGGAATCACAGGCGAAGACAGCTGCGAGTCAAGCCAGACCCTCCCCACTCTCAGGAGCACCACTCAGTGCGACACTGAAGATTCATCCGCGAACGAACACAGCTTGGAGGACGTTCAGCCTCGGACCAAAGAGGGCGACATCGCCGGGAACGTGTCAGACCCCACCACAGACGAGGTGGACTGGAACTCAACGGACTGCGGCGACGTGACGCCAGGAACGACCAATGGGAAGGACAGTGAGCCTCTGTGGGCGGGACTGTGTAGCATGAGGAAAGACATGTGTCAGCTTGGAGGCGAGCTCGACATTGAGCAAATTGAGAGGAACTGAGCTGCTTTCCTCCTGGGGGAAGCTAATTTAGAGGACTTGAAAGTTTTATCACCAGGTGGTACAATAAACAGTACTGATAGTCTTAAGGACAAAGCAAATGGAAAGCTAATGCTGTGAGCGTTCCAGCACTTGTCGTTTTTTTTTTTTTCTCGAGGAGAAATTGAACAGGAGCTTTGTGTGCTAAACGCCCATTTTTGGGGATTCTGTATAGTCAGAAGCTAATCCCCCACCGTGCGGAATCTCAACTGTGTCTCAGGAGAACAAGGAAGTCAGGGAGGGCGGATTTGGGTGGAAATAGAACTGATAAATATAAGAAAGTGATGTTAATGTTGGCTCAGAGACTGGGGTTTTTAACATTTCTCTGTAACCCTGATTACCCTAATTGTACTATGTTTGGAGAGAATTCACAGCAGGTTTGTATAAATTCTCTGCTCTAGCAAAGAGTGTCTTTTCCTCTGACGTTCTTCAGTAGGACATGGGTACATGATGGAGAGAAATAGACTACTTCAAGAGCTACTCTTAGTAAAAGCCCCTTTCACTGTTACTGAGCAACAAGCTGCACGCACACACCACCTATAAAGTATATTGAAGAGCTTAACATTTCACACAGTAACATCAGGCTTATCTCTGAAATCTATGCTCCTGTATGTTTGAAAGAAACTTTGTGATGCTAATAGCGTTAATATTCTTTCTTTTTACAATTTGTAACTACAAAGTTATGTAAAACATGAGCATATTTCTATACAAATAAACACAGTTTCAAATGTGTCAATTGTAATCACATTATTTCAAGTGTCTTTACTCATAAAATTTGGGATCTCAACTCTGGACAATGTCTGGATTGGTGATTTAACCCCTCAAGACTAATCTTTGTGTTTCAAAATTACTTACAGTATACAGAAGTGAGTACACCCCTGTGCAATATCATTTCAAAGTCAAATGGCTCTAAATTGTAACGCCTTATAATAAGTGCATCACAAAGATGTTCTATTGGATTCAAGCCAGATCATATTCTTGGCCAGGTCGTAGTTTTCACTTTCTTCTTCTTTCGAAAATCTAATGTGATTTTTGGCAGCATGCTTTGTTTTGTTGTCATGCTGGTATATTCCACTTCTGCCCAGCTTCTACAGACTGGGGAGTCATCTTATCAGTCAGTATTTTGGTATATCCACAGGCAACCATGGCTCCATCTATAAAAGTCATCTCCCAACACCATTTGCACTCATGCAGCTCCGTATAATCACACTTCCACCTTTGTGCTTCACTGTCAGGACTATGCTTTCACTGTGGAGTCCTGGGCAGGTTCACACCAAACATGGTGGAAGTTTAATGTTGCAGCAAGCAAGGGTGTTTGTCTCGTATGCTGTCTGTGTAGGCTGATATTATGCACCGTCTGAGCTTTCGCAGATACCCGGATTTCCATTAATGACTTCTGCGCCACGTTTGAAGCATTTGCCCGTCTGTTTTTCAGCCGGCCACTGCAGCACCGATTCATGTTACCGTGACTCGTTCTGTACTTCCTTGATGACTGTAGCAACTGTGTTTTGACTGAATTTTAGTCAGTCACCAATCCAACGGTATTCTTTTCCATCTTTGTGAAGTCTCACTATCCGATTTCTTAAATGCTCTGGCAGTTCTTTTCCATGTGGAGCCATGATGCAGACATGCAGATATACATAAGCCATAGGTCCAAAATTGAGAAAACAGTGGTTTTAACAGGTCATTTTTATACTAATTTAATAATTTAACCTTTATTAATCCCCTTGGGGAAATTCAACTTCTGCATTTAACCCATCCTACTATACATACAAGTAGCAGGAGCAGTGGGCTGCCGCGGTGCAGTGCCCGGGGAGCAGTCAGGGATTAAGGGCCTTGCTCAAGGGCCCAACACTGGCCCCTGACCTTTTGATCAGTAGTCAGGGGCTTAACATGTTGCGCCACCTCTGCCTCAATAGACATGTATAGACATGTTCATACAATCCAGCTAATTCAAAATCACAGGTGTATTTACTTTTGTTGCATTGCATTTCTACTTTGGATTTCCAATATAGTCTTTCTAATGTTTTTATTTAGATTTTTCATATTAGACCATACTTTACTTGGCAACTTTGAAAAAAAAAATGCAGTCATCTTTTGAGTTTTGAACCCTTGGACATTTACGTGATACTGCACAGGGGTGTGCTCACTTCTGTTGCATACTGTACTACTGCTTTAAAATAGCTTAGACGTAACATTACGCCATTGCTTCCTCAAAAATGTGCAGATCTACGAATTCCCTTTTTCTTCCTCCACCCACCTCTCCACCACTTGTTGCAGCTTCAGCACACCAGCTCACCTACAATTCTGCTCAAACACAGTAAAACTGCTCTAAGCAACACAATGACAAGTTGTATTATTGGAGTAATTCAGCCATACATATTTTAAACCAGTTCTAAAGAAGAATAATGATACAGAAATCCCTACAATGCAAGATTACAGGATTGGTTCCTTAGTTTGTTGTGTATAAAGCCCTGGAAGTCAAAATCTGTGTTTATTGTGGCGATTATCAATATACTTCATTTTCAAGGTGAAAAAACTTAGCCTTGTTGTTTATTTTTCTCATGATATGTCTTCCAGAGTATATAAAAATACCATATGGGCACGTTAACAAGGTGCAAAACTTTATTTTCACCAGAGGTATTCTTTAAGGTGTTTTCAGACAGAACATAGCAAATTGTAAATGCAGCTCAGTCTTTCAATAAGTCCAACAGAAGATGCGAGTGGGCGTGAAAAAAAATCTTGCTGGCCTAAATTCTTGAGAAGACCATAAGCCATACATTCTGTATTTTGTATAGATTTTGTAAATGCCTGTATTAGCTGAATACAATGTGATATACAAAATGCAATTTAATTACTGTGAAAGTAATCTTAATTCGTAATTTTACTCCAAAATCTATAATGAGCTTATGATGCGTTGTTTTATGTACTCGATACTAGTTTAAACCATCTGCAATAATGACCTAAAAATCTAGCATCATTGAAAACATAATCATTTGGCCCTAATGGGAAAAAGTAGATATACTTTTGATACTTTTAGGACATTTTCATGAAACTTGAATTTTATTATTGAAGAACATTTCTAACGCAGCACTTTTTCTTGTAATTGAGCATTTTTGCACTGTTACTTTTGTTTAAATAGGGAATCTGAAAGAATTCTTTCACTACCATTAGCGGATCACGTCTTAACAGCAAGGTCATTGTTGGCGATGTCTTTAATGCAACAATGCAGACTGACCCAATTAAGTAGCAGGAAAAGACAATCACAAGCGTAGTAGTGGCACTACTGATGAGCCTGTGTTTGTTTGCTGAAGCGGGGAGTGCGTAGGGAGGACGCCAGGCAGGGGTGGGAAGTCCGGTCCCTCTTTCTTTCTTTTCTTTATTTATTTTTTTTGATGGCGGGTGGAGTGGTGGAGCAGAGCGACGGCTCACCCCAGAGACCTCCCTCCCTCCCCGCTTTGAGAAACAAAAGGGGCTTTTTCTCTGAGGAGCACAGTGACGTGGGAGGCGGCTGTGAATGTGGGCCATGTGTCAGGGCTGCTGCTGCTGCTGCTCCATTTGTCTGCTTCCCCTCCCCAACCCTGGTGCTCTGTGCAAAACCCTCCAGAATTTAGTGCATCAGTAGAATCAATTGGACTTCTTAGACATTTCATCTAAGAGGCTTCTTAAGTTCTAAATGACTGGTGGAAGGAAGGATGAGAGGAGAACCAGAAACCCTTTTTTTATTTTAACCATGACCTTGATGACTAAGAATTTTACACCGACAATTTAAACTAACTTTTCGATCCACTGGCCTGCTTTTGCATGTCAGACTTGTAGCGATGCTTGTCATTCTTTGAAAGTGTAAGGTGCCACTGAGGGAAGAAAGTTACCTCATTAAAGACCGGCGGAGTAATTTGAAGATTGCTTGACATGCTATACTCGGGGCTCGAATACCACACAAAGCATATCTGTGGGATTAAAGTCGCCTGCGAGGCCAGTGCATACCCTTGTAATGGATTGGATTATTGCGCAGTTGCATGAGAATCTTTATGCTTGCTCAGTGAGGTCATATTTATGCTGTCAGTGTCCCTGGTTAAGACCTTTTCCGTGCACCGAGTTAAGAAGGAAACGGGTAAACACAGGCCTTGTTAAACGTGCTGCGCAGCAGACTGACACACCGAGGGCCCCCCGGCCTTTAATCAGCAGAGTGACAGAAGTGAAAGAAGGCTGTGTTTCTGAGAGGAGATAGGGAGTACAACAGGAGGGGCGTGCGTCATGCCAGTGTTCTGCACCGCTCGCAACCCCCACCGACGCTGACACAACAGGGTGGTGGTCACTTTTGAACTGTCAGTGGAGGTTAAGCACGGTCTTATCAGCTCTAATGACAATCAGCGCCATGATTCATACTTCGGCTTTTAGGCAGCAGATGTCCCACAGTGCAAAATTTTGTGTCAATGGTGCAGAACACATTTGTTTGCTTTCAATGTTGTATTCAGTATCCAATTATTAACCACACTTCATAGAGTTTTTTCAACACTATAAGCAGTGGAACTTTTTTTTTTTTTTTAAACAGCTAAACCGTATGTGAACTGAATGCTGGCAATAGCTCTTGGGTTTGGTGCCTACCCCCGCTTGGCAGCTCAAATGTGGTCAGGGTGAAAAGCAATTTAGCAGTACCACCCGGCCGCAAAACATTTCCAGTTGAGCAAGTGTTTTCTGAAGCTTTTTTTCTTCTTCTTTTTAAATCATAAAAAAAAAAAAATCATCAGGCGCTTGATACTTACTGAGAACACAAACTTAACTGTGAGCTCAAACCTCTGAATTTTTTTCCCCCTGGATGTCATGTTGACTACACTTCACTGGATTCATTCACGACCAAACCACAGACTGTGTGAGGTACATCTGACTTTTTTTTAAAAGTTCAGCCAGTGTTGTGGGCGAATAGCAACAGCGGAGGAGCGTAGAAGAATCTGTCGGGGTCGTGTCCCTTCACCGAGAGGATTGTAGGGGCTAAGGTGTGAGCGCTACATCCTTTCACTTTTATAAAAAAACTTGCACAGAAAAGAGCCTCCGCAGACGCAGACAGCTATAAAACCGAGGTCAGCTGTAATCCTTCAGACCTTTCGAACACCAAGTCGGTTAGTTTACACTGCATGGAGACATACGACCACCGTTTTGCCTGGATTGTACATACATGCATGCTTGCATATGGCATCAGGGGGGTATGTTTTGTGTTTGGGGAGTTTTCTCCGAGGCTTTAGTGGACAGTAAAGCAGGGGGTCGTGTCCCTTGAGGGCCACATTAGCAGACTGCTCTGTGCATGAGATACTTCTCAGATTGCTTGTAAAGACTGTTAGGGAGGAATGGGGGTTGGGGGGGGAGCAAGGAAAAGGGAGGAAAATTCAGGCTTCAGCTCCGAAAAAACTTCTGAAGTTTCAAAGCTCTCCCACACCACTGAGGGCTGCTGCCACGGCTGCCCACAGGGGAAGGAGAGTGATGAAATGTGGGGGAAACCATGCGGCTTTGGCGAGTAAGTGCACGAGGCCTCCGCATGGAATCGCACACACGCACGGAGAGAGAGAAGGGAGGGGGGACAAATAGCTGGCTGCTGTGCAAACAAGTGCATGTTTCCACGGATAACGGTGCATTCAGAGCTGCAGGTGTGCGGCGGCGTCTGGTCAGCTGACCCGCAGCTTCCTGTCAAACAGGAAGACCCAAATGAGCGGAGATGAAAGTTCAAGGTAGCACACAGCTGGCAGTTGTTAAAGGTGGGCGAGTGCAGGTGTGTTACAAGAGCGGCAGTGTGTAAGGGGAGCCGAACCCAAACAGATGACATACAAAGGTATATGAATGTCGGCTCACACGGCACCAGGGGCCTACTTTCTAAAAATATCCGACTTTATTTCAATTTCATAATCATTCCGAGAAATAAACTACAAAAAAAAATGGCGCTCGCTTATCTTGAGAGTGGCACATTTCTTTTGAAAAACGAATGTCTCGGATTCTTATGCAAACTTTGCGCGAGTGATGCCCCCCCCCAGGAGAGTGTGTCAGCGCTGGATGATGGAGATTAGTGCAGGATACTTTTCCAGCCACATTCTCCTCTCAGGCCCCTAACAGACACATGCTTACAGGCCTTTGAATCCCCGAGGTGTCAGTCAACATAAGATGAAAATGAGATCATCAGCTTAATGGCTGCAGAGGGAGAAGGAGGAAGGGAAGGGTGGGGATGGTTATAATCATGTTCTGGTATGACCGCACAAGCAGATAGTTAAAGGCACGCATCAAGTTAAAAGTGTGCCATGGGTCTAGTAGGCTCGGAAAAAAATGATGGAATTCTCTACTATTTTTCTAGATTAGCTGATTGTAAATAATTGTTTAGTCAGATTCAAGTTCCCAGAGCTTCATGTGTGGTCTTTCAATTTCCATTTTTTCGTCTGGGAGTGTTAGTGTCACAGATACTTTGTCATAAATCAAAGTATAGGACAGTAAAGTCACTTGCATAGCTGCAGGCTGTAGCCGGAACATATTGAGAGTAAGTAAGGTTAACTGCAGTCAAATAATATGATGAAATATGCAACAAAAAAAAAAGTGCAAAGGTAACAAAACCTATCAACAAAGATAATCACCACGGCAGCTCCAGTCACTCAAGGATCGGACAGCCTGTCGATACAGTACGTCCTGTGGCAGTGAGATCATACGTGCCCAGACATGTCTCCTGAAATGAGGTCATCTCTATTATCTGAAAGGTAATCTCGCTGTAGCGGAAAAAAAAGAATCAATGTGCTGCACTCCTGGAACCGATGTATCACTGTTTACCTGTCACGGCAGCCAGCGGAGGTAAACTGCTGCTAATTTGTAACTTGTGTGGAAAGGGTGGATGACCTCAGACTGGCCCGAGAGGTGCGGTTAACAAGCAGCCAGCTCCGGGTCATGTGTGTGTTTTAGTGGCGATGAACCTGCCAAAAAAAAAAAAACAACTCCAGGCCTGATCCCTCAGATACTGCACTTCCATAAGCTAGGGGGAAAAATAACCTAGTTAAAGCCAAGCGAATTCATTCGAGGGTAGTCAAATGCATGTTTAATAGCTTCAGACAAGGCCAACAGGCAGCAAAATAATGGACAAAAACACAGAGTCGAACAATGTGTAAGCTGTTGGAAAAACCGGGTACCAGCTGCTAGTACTTTGCCGTGTACATTAATATTTATTTCCGAGTGGTACACCCAGCTCAGACACAGTTTCATAATACTTCGTAGCATTTCATTACCTCTAATTGCCCAATAACATTCAAGCTTGTGTCAGCTAATGGTGAAATGAACCAGAAAGACCTCAATGAATCACTTGGCAATAGGCTTTTGTTCTCGTTGAATCTATTTGGTACATTGAAACCTCGGGGGCAGCGATTGAGAATCGTTTGTTTTACGCCCCACTTCCAAAAAAGCCTCCGCGATCCAGCTGGCAAGCCGAGGCCCGATAACCAATTTTTTCTCGTTTTATTTAACCTCGCTGCAGATACCGCGTTCGATGAGTGACTTTTAACAATATCACTGTGACAGCACAATCCCCAGCAGAAGTGGCCTAAAGTCAAGTAAATAAAGATAAGCGGTTGTGGATTTGTGATTCGTCGGCTCTGATGATGGAGAGTCCGCCTCATTTCTGTTTACAGAGGGGGGAAACATGAGCTTAGGCAGCGGCGTAATTCATCACATTTGCGACTGGGATCTGCATTTATCATCTCTCAGACCAGCTCACTTCCCATTTCCAGCGATTTTGTTATTGTAAAACAAAAGATATGAATTCCAGTTCAAACCAGAGCCAAGGCTACATTTTTCCCCCCAGTGCTGTGAGGCCTTGAGAAAAAAATCAGTGACAATGACTCAGAGCTTTCACACAGATGAGTAAATTAGCTTTATTTCTAATAACATTAAACATCCGTGTTACTCACTACTACACGCTGCAGTATAAAGGTCATGCTTTTTTCCCTACATATAACACCTTAAAATACCGCACAGCTACATTTGTGCATTTCCAGTTTGCCAACAAACTGTCTTCATGTACAGTAGCTTCCCAAAGAATCTGACTGAGTAACACTAGCAGGGAACACGCAGCTTTACTTTCCCCCCTTCTAACTGTCAGTCAGCAGCTGGTTACAGGCACATTCATGTCAACTTGAGGTATCTTATCTATGCCAATCATGTACTGACAAATGCACAGTGCAAATGCTCCAAAGCATTCAAAGTGATCTCTTACAGGCCCGTGTAATAGCTCTGCACATTTCCTTCTAGTTTGTTTGACACTATGTAGAGTGCCAGATGGCTTTCCTATGTTTGACAGTGCAGTGAGTTGTGACACAGGTAACACTGTGTTTGGACGGTTCTGTTCCTTTTTGACATATTTGTTGAATTACCTCAATGCAGCGCACCCTTCCTATCCTATCGGAAACAACACTTTTAAAGCCTATATGTTAACACTACTGGGCACCAGCTTGCACCACAAGGTCACAATAGGTGGAGAGTTTCCTATGTATTCAGTGCCTCCTCTGATTAAGGATCAGCTCCACAGCCTGGGCCAGGTTGTCCACAGTACCGTCGGCCGTCACCGTCGGATGCCTCTCGTCGCTGGGCCTGAGGGAGGAGATGCAAAAGCACAAGCTTTCAGGAGGTGCAGCACAGGAAGAAACAGGAACAAACAGCTGCCACACAACGGTCAGTAAACAAGAAGGCCTGAGGAGTCTGATGCTATCAGCAAGATTAACAATGCTGAATGGACAAACTGGAAAACAGCAGGACACGATGGCTGAAGAAAAGTCAGGAAAGGCAGTCTTTTTAACTGTCTGGGCAAAGTCCTGATAATAAATACGGTCTATGTCCTCTTGGAGTGACTAACAGGAAACAACTACAAATTAAAATGAAGGTTTCCTAGTCATTTTTCTGCTGTGTTGCTATCTTCACACCTTAAGGTATCTGTGCCGTCGCCTGCCAAAAGCCCATGCAGGGTAGTAGCATGTTTTCTGTCTCTATCACCAGCTGTCACACAGTGTTCCAGACTTTGCTATTATATCTGCAGGCGAGTAAAACAGACCCACTGGGGAGTTTAATGAGAGCTACTAATTCCAAAAATACCTGATTCTAAAAATAAAAGCAAGACAATAATTTGCTGGTGGTTTCTAACAAGGGGGCTGGGACCCAATTAAAAGATACTGTAAAGCTGAGCGGCTATAAGAAGAATGAAACTGCAAGAGTATGGAGAAGAAAAAACACATTTCTGCCACATATAATTATTTACTGATGTTTCACTGAACAAGTTTCTTCTTTTTTGCCCTTAAATTCAGACATTCATGGTCCCCAGAGGATGAACCCTACTGACTTGTGGTGCTGCCCTGACATTCCCATCAGCCATGGAAAACATACCTGCTAAACATCAACATTTAAGTATTGACATGCAAGCACTATGAGCATTAAGCTCAAAACACCGTTTTGCAGTACAGCCACATACAATCGCATCATCTTGTTTCTTGTTAGATAATTGATCAGTAAACTTTATTTTTATGTAACACCTTTCACGCAGGCTAGTGCAGTTCAAAGTGCTTTATAGTTGCCTAATCAGCTGATACTAAAGCAGTGCGAACGAATGAACGACAGTGTTGACTGAAATGAAGTCAAATAAAACTAGATTAAAAAACTCGATTAAATATGCACATTGATCGGCCACAACATTAAAATAAGATAAACTATGGGTCATTCATGTGGATGTTACATAAGCATTGTTGCAGACCATGCACACAACTCCTAAAAATGGCAGTCTCCAACGGCAGCAGCCTCCCCAAACATAATAATGTACTGTGCTATTCCATAAAAACTGCTCAAGAATGGCTCGAGGAACACAATAAAGAGCCCAAACCCAGTCAGAGCCATTTTGGCAGAACAAGCAGGACCTATACAATGTTAGGCAGCTGGTTTTAATGTTGTGGCTGTATTTATGTTGGATAAATTGAATAGGCAGGTATGATTGTATTTACAGTATGATGATGTGCACAGTTTTCAGTTCTATAATATCAAATTAACTTTGATGCCTCTATATGGGGATATAGTATTTGTTGGGAAATGAATAAAACAGGTCACAAACAGTCAGGAACCACTAACCAAAGCTATGATTATAATCTTATTTCTACCTGGCTTCCTAAATTGTGGGAAAGCTGTAGGAGGCATAGGTCAGGACTCGCCTATCTCCCCACTGACTGCTGCCATTGTCTGGCTCAGGGCCCAGTGATGGATGCAGATATGGCTGTTTAATCAGCTGGTAGGGGAAATGTAATCCATTTGGCGTGGCACCAGGCCCAGGGCCGGCATGCAGGACCCTTTTCCTCCCCATCACATCAAAAGAGAGAGACGCCCCCTTCATTCATCTGCAGGACTGCCCAGGAGTCCTGCTCATTTATGAAGTGGTGCCTATAGATCCCCCCCCCCTCTCCAAGCCGCCTTGACCAGGCTCTGTGTGCTGCCTCTGTTCCCCCAGTCACGGGTTGGAGCTCCAGATGGGGACTCTTTGTCTGGCCCTGGGTGTGCAGCACACACCACCATTAATCCTGCCTTCTGAGAGCTCGCAGAGGACCATGGCAAATATTTGTGAGCTGCCCAAGTGTAGCGACAGAAAGAAGAAGCCGTGGGAGGGGTGGGTAGCGGTGAAGAGAGGTGTTGAATACTGAGGCCACGTTGAATACGGCGAAGCGGTGCCATGTGTTTACGCATGTCTGTCAGCTGCCAGCGCTTGGGTTATGTGAGCTGGTCCACTAATGGTCGGGGTGTTATGTCTCCTGTGCTGGATTACTCCCGCACCCTTTTCTGCCCGAGGACTGATTGAGTTCACACACGCACATACAGGCATGAACGCACAAGCAAGTTAGTCACATGGCGCTTATGTTTCAAGCAGTGAAGCCAGCAGCATCGACCGCACCGTCTCTCCAACCTGATGCTCTCTAAAATCTTCCCTCGTCTCCGTCTTTTAGATATGCATGCATGCATGTGTGTGTATTCATTTTGCTGCTTTCCTCCCGTTGCCATGAATAATGAAGGAGTAACCAGGTCAATGTGACCATGCAAAATTCAGCACAATGCAGCTTGTGTTACCGGTGAGGTAATGTGCGGCTCGCTGCACGTCCTTCAGGTCAATGCAATATCAATACACGTGAAGAGATAGCTTCGCTCCCCGAGCTTGACTGACACGCCGCAGCCTTCACGTAGGGATGAGGTCAGTTATGAGGTAGGAGGTGGGGAACCGCCAAGAGTTTAGTTCAACACAGCTGCCACCATGTTGAAAGAGCAAACTGCTTCATCAGAAAGTTAGTAAATGATACCCAGGTTTGGGTTCCGAGTGGGAACTACTGATGCAGTATGGATATTGCAGCTAGTGGTAGACGAGTACAGAGGTTTATTTGACAGTAACTGGTCAAAAACAAGTTTGATTAACATTAACACATAATGTTTGACACATAACCACAATTTGGTAACCAAGATGCCAAACACTTGCTGGTTGTAGAGCATGTTCTCCATTTTATAACATGGAACATTTTGAAATTTTGTTTGTTAGGGCTAAAAGTTGCTGAAGATGTCACTTTGGGACTTGGGAACAGGTGAATGTGTATTCTAAATAAATGGTTGAGTCTTGTAGGTTTTCATCATTGGTGGGGAGTAACTAAGGATATTTACTCAAATATCTTACTTAAGTACAGTATTGAGGTACTTCACTTGAGTATTTCCCATTTATACTACGTTATACTTCCACTCCACTACATTTCAGAGGGAAATATTGTATTTTCTACTCTACTGTGCTGTGTATTATTTCACAGCATTAGTTACTTTTAACATGTTATATATTCTTACACATTTGATAATAATTACAAGTTTATAAAATAAAACACACTGATATAGAGTAAACTATTGGTCTCCACCCTTTTTGGCTTCTGCGTCCAACAAAAAGCACCATAATCAGGGCCACATTTCAAACCAAATAGTGGTTTTCCCCTTGAAACTTCTCACATTGCTTCATTTCAATAACTTCAGAGCAATTCACTTATATTTATATAATGCCAGTTTACACCATATGTCATCTCATAGCACTTGACATAGTAACATGAAGACCTTACAGAGAACCCAACAAAAGTTCCCCTTTGGATTCCCTTTGAGCAAGCATTTGGCAACAGTGGAAAGGAACCAAAAAAACCACCCCTAAATGTTCAAATTATCTAATGTGTCACCAAAAATCAAAGTGCAAAAGTAGAAAAGGCTCTACCATAAATCACCGCACAAGCTCTCAGATTTATCTGCCGTCTCTGGATACAAAACTGGATATAAAGCTGCTCAAACAAGCTCCGACAGAAAACATGCTGCTGACAGTGATGCTTCAGTATTAATAATCTAATGATGTCACTTATAATAATATATCAGTCAGAGAGACTAACTCAGTACTAGTAATGGAGTAATTATCTGAATCATTGTTCCACATGCTGGAAAAACAAGTACATACACTTCTAATCCCCTGCAATAGCTATGACACGACAGTGGATTAACCTGCTGTGCAAGCTGGTCACATCACGGGTATCAAATATATACTGCACAGGCAATAAAAGAATATATTGGCTTAGCGTGTCGTATGGATGGATATATAACATGATACGTGGCTCCATAAAAGATGGAGATACATTTTTGTAAGGACAGGCCACTCCTCCATGTAATGAAAATGGATACGAGTGACTAGTACGTCGAGTGTGTGAAAGTCAGCTGTGCGTCGAAGACATATAGAGATGAGGTACGATACAGAAACAAAAGGGAAAGCAGGGGTTGTTTAACATCATGCTATGAGGGTACATCTTTTGTTTTGCTCAGATGTGTGCAGATGATTGTCGACGTATCTGAACCGCAATGTGAAAGGCATGACAACCTTCCCATCAGTTAATGCTTAACACACAAGAGCATACACAAGGAAGCCAGAATACCCGATTTATGCTTCTCTCTTAACCTCTTCACCTTTGCTGAGTCGGCCTTTTTTGCTTGACAGAGTGCAGATAAAACAGATAAGATGTTCATGAGGGCAGAGATGAAAAGTTCAACAGTGCACGACTCTCTGTGATGTTTTGAAAATTGGGGGACATGCAAAGCAAATTTTTGGGTAATTTCACACAGGAACTTTCACACAAAACAAAGTTGGAGATAGTGTAGATAGAAAACAACGCTACAAACTCCATAATCTTGCAAACATTGCAACAAAGATGGCCCCTATCAGGCTGAAATCAGCGCCAACTTTAAAGTGGTAAACCACAAACTAACAGTTTTTGTCTAAGCTACAGATTTAAGCAAAAGTATTCCATAGTCTCCATAGCATTTACAAAACAACACACACAAGCTGCATTAAAAAAAGAGGAACAAGGACAACAAGTGGAAGCTTAGCAACAGGGATGATATGCTGACGAATAAGTAACTTAATAAAATGACCATTTTTAGTTTTTCCCCGAATAAATAAAAACTATATCATGTATTTTGTAACGCGAGCTGCCACCTGGCTACGTACTCTGAGAGTGAGAGATAGAAAAACACACTCAACCCAGCTCATTGTGTAGTTTTTCATACCAGACCAGTGAAAGCACCATCAGCCAAAACACTGGCTTTTCCCACAATAAAGCAAAAACTACAACCTGGAGGAGAACACGGCCCGATGATATCTATAGCCTTTATGTTCAGCCAGGCCTTGTGGGTGACATGAGATGCGAAAACAAGACAAAAAGCTTCCCCCCCACTCACCCTGCAGAGAGGGAGGGGAAGGTGTGTGTGTGTGTGGCTGCTTGTGTTTTCTGCCGCTCAGTGACACTGCAGGAGTCTTGGCCTTGAGGGTGAGAATGTGATCACAGTTTGACTGGCTCTGTTATAAATAAAAAGGTCACGGGAGTGAGTGATGGTGTATCAGGATCCTCCAAAAAAAAAAAAAGACGCCGGTTGGGAGGCTGGTTTTATCATAATCCGCTCAAAGGTTCACTTTTCCTATCTCCCTCTTCTCTTTTTTAAACGATATTTACAAGACACAGATAACAAGCTCTAAAATAATACAGCTGCAGCCTCTTATGAAAAACAGCCCAACTGAATAGGGGAAACCACCATGTTACGTGCATGTTATGGCAACAGAAGTGAGAGATAACTTGGAGCCTTCACATCCTCTGCTGAAGTTTGTGGCCGCCGCTATCGCACCGCTGTACAAATGCTGTATAATGTTGAATCATGATCGGCAAACAGCTGCAACATGGTTTTTCACACTTTGCACAGATTAACGGTTCTTTCCAATCGAGCTGGACACAAAGGGGATTCCCTGGTTGCAGCACGAAGAGACACTTGTTTTTTTTCCATCCTGTAGCTTTACAAAAAACCTCCTGAGTGTGAAAGAGAGAAGCTGACGGAGTGAGTCCTGAACTGTCAAAAACACCCACTGGAAAATTTTTGTCCTTCCTAACCACAAATACATCAACGAACAGGACATGAGCCTTTACTTTCTGTTTTGCAGGTTTTTGCTTAACTACAAACTTTATACACAATATGGATTAAAAGTTCTGCATAGCAACAGATTAGCATTTTCTGCCTTGAGTGGCATTTTCACCAATGAAAATCAATTACTAAACTCTAGAATAACACACTTGAATCATGTACATCATGTAGGAGTCACATTTTCTGCAAAAAAAATGCTAAATTGTTGGATACACCTTTAACTCAAGTTAACCTGCTATAAAGTTAAAGTTAATATTACAACTTTAAATAGCCATAAGGGAACTTTAATCGTGATAAGAAAGTCTATTTATTTCAACCAAGATGCCAAACATTTGCTTTTTGCAGAGCATGTTCTCCTCTTTAATAACACTAAACATTTCAATATTTTTTAGTTTGAGAAGATGTGAGAAATTGTTGAAGATGTGACCTTGGGGTCAATCAATTAGTTGAAAAAATAACAGATTATGTTAGTGAAAATGGGTTCTTGGGTTCTGTAATACTGTTGATCCTTTAAGTTATGTGTGCCGAATGTGTATTTAAATAAACAGACGTAGAGAGGCATTTTTCCTTGAGTAGCCATTGATTTCCATTCATTTTCATCAATGAAAATCAATTACTAGACTCTAGAATAACACACTTAAATCATGTAGGAGCCACATTTTCTGCAAAAACAAATGCAATGCTAAATTGTTGGATACACCTTTAACTCATCTTCTGGGAATCAAGGTAAAAATGTTAAAAAGTTAAAGCTAATATTACACCTTTAAATAGTTATTAGGGAACTTTTTAAAGACTGTGTTTATTTCAACCAATACACCAAACATTTGCTTTTTGCAGAGTATGTTCTCATTTTTAATAACACTAAAAAAAATTCTATTTTTGGGTTTTAGAAGATGTTAGAAGTTGTTGAAGATGAGACCTTGGGGTCAATCAATTAGTTGAAAAAATAACAGATTTGTCCTAAACTTGGGTTATGCAATACTGTCAATACTGAATGTGTATTTAGATAAATACTGTACCTTGAGCAGCCATTGATTTCCATTCATTTTCACTATAAAAATCAATTAGTAGACTCTATAATAACACACTAGAATCATGTAGGAGCCACATTTTCTGCAAAATTGGTGGATTACTTCTACAAGTCATCTTTTGGCAATCAAGGTAAAAACGCTAAAAAGTTAAAGCTAATATTACACTTTTAAACAGTCATTAGGGGACTTTAATCTTGATATGACTGTCTTTTGTTTATTTGACCGAATTCTTTTAAAAGTAAACTCCCTTCTCGGTTTCACAGCTGTCCTGTCAGTGCTGTGCTCAATATGCAGAGCTCTATGTGACCCAGATCTAACCACACTCTTTTCATCAGCACGTTATTATTAGCAGTGCCGTTGATGACTCGCTAAGCCTTCGTTTGTATGCATGTGTGTGTGGGTTTATCTCACTGTGTGTTGTGAGTATTATGCGAGCGCTGAGGAGACTGCTGAGTCACCAGCTTCTGATAGAGAAAATGCAAATGCAAAACACACACAAACATGCACACATACATGCAGACACAAACCATTAGGAGGAAAAATGGCTCCTGCAGAAACCAGGCAAAGGCCCAAGTCCCCCCCCTCCAGTCAAGCAGCTTGTCAATTGGTAATTGCAAGAGGGATTGGTTCCCCATTGAAACGGCTAAGGGTCTGTGTTCATGTATTTAAGAGGCAGTGCCATGTTTCAGCCTGCCATCTGTGGGCTTGAGCTCTCCGATTCTCTCCCACTCTCACTCATTTTCTTTTCTTTCTCTTTCTCACGGGTGGAAAAGTACCGTCGAGGGGCTCAGTGGCCGAGGCCCGGTCGGCTCCTTTGTCTTGCCGTGGGAGTCTAGTCTCACTGTGACAAAAAAGGCTCAGGTTAATTATTAATATCTCATTGACTTATAACGCACGGCAGGCTTTAGAGGAGCCTGCAGGCAGGGGAAGCTGTCACCCCAGGGTGGTGAGGGATGGAAGACCGGGCACGGGGCACCCAGCGGAGTCTCATCAAGCTCTTTAACCTCTTTGTGCAGCTACTGCTACGCCCAACTATGATCCACACTCAATCCATGCCACATAATTATGTTCTGGTCTAATCTCGAAACTGAACAATCAGAACAGAGCTTGAATTAAAGGTGGGAAGCACATTGATTTAGATTCAGATGGACAAACATTCTCACTCCAACTCTCAGTTAGGCATTGTTTTACTGCTCAGGTTTATGACTCTGTAACTGATCATGGTGACCTCAAATGACCTCTTATCTGGTACAACAGATAGAAATAGAAACCTACATTTTGAAATGAAACACTCACAACTGTGGGTTTAAAAGGTGCAGCAAGTTGCTCCAATGTACAGCAGTTTTGATCGGCTTGAATTCAAGGTAGTTCCAATGGTTTTCAACTGTGACCCATTTCTGAAATAAAGTTTAACCCATAAAGATGAAAAAATAATGAAGGTCCCATTTTTTTATAGATGGAAGTCCTTAGGTTGGGAGTCCAAAGAGTATCCAAGGCAAATGCAAGGTAGATGTAGGAGATGTTCCTGTAGGGCAAGTCGAAATGTGTTGGTTTATCCATAAATTTAGAAAGTATTTTTATATTTAAAATGCCTGGGATACTCTTTGGACTGCCGACCAATACTAAAAACTTCCATCCATGAGAACTAGGATAGTCATTATTTTTCCATCTTTACTGAAGAACACCTGGTTTTGTATTTTCTTCACTATTAAACTACCAAATGTACTAAAGCAAAAACTTCAAAGTTTAATACATTTTCTCAAACCAGTAATGCAGATTACTACAGCTTCTCGTCTCCTTTACACCTTGATGAGACTTAAACATTGTCCCAGAACAAGCACACTCCCTCATGCAAATGACAATCCCAAATGTCACTGGCCTACCCCCACAGGAAAATGCACCCCACCACATGGCAAAAACATCAAACAATCAGGAACATCTTGAGGAACATGACAATGGCCCAAGATGTTGATTTGACCTCCAAACTTCCTAGACCCCATTCTGATCAAGCATCAACAGGATGCAGTGGAACAAGTTTGATTGACAGAGGCCCCACTGCACAAGCCAGAGTACCAAAAGGATCCACTGCTACGTCCTGGTGCCAGACCCCATAGGACACCCTGAGAGGTCCTGTTGCCCATGCCCAATGGTTCAGAGCATTTTTGACCACATATGGGGGACCAACACAATATTAGGCGGGTGGTCATCAAAGGAAATTCTTTTGCCAGATATTGGTTAGAAAACAAAATTACACAACATGGTAAATGCAGCGCTTAGTTGGAAAGCAAAAGGATATAAGTACGATACTTTACTAAAAATACAAATAAGGTTTTAAGGTAATGAGGTATTTGCGTGTTTAATTTGATACTCCTTAATACTTCTTCTTCTCTGCTATACTTGAGAGGGAAATATTGTACCTTTTACTGGATTACAGCTTTAATTACTTGTTACTTTAAAGATTAAGATGTGGATCTCTCCCTCAGGCATCAGTGCATCTTGTTTCAAGCTTGTTGTTGCTCATCTGAGCTGTTTCTGTGTGTTACAATCAATTTAGCGCCCGTATTACACTTTAAGCATTAAAAATGAATCCCTCCCTATTTACCCACTTGGGAAAGTTTATCCTCCACTGTTTTGTCGCAGCTTTATTAAATTTTATTATTATTTCATGTGTAATATATTGTTTAACATTTAATTTTCCAACATTAAAGTCTAAATGCTAATTTAAAATTTAAAATTCTGCTGGATCTCAGTCAGTTAATCTAAAACTAATACTGGAATCAGCCTATGAGCACTCATCATGTGTAAGTTTTTAATTTGTAGAACTCCCCAAAGGTCACTTAAAATCCCAAATTATTAGAAAATACATACAACATGAGCTCAGTGTCCTCATGTGGGTGATGTTTCTACTATTTTTCATGAGTAAATTTCACTATAAATGCATTATATTCACCCATAATGCAGTGTGTTTTCAGTGTGGTTTTACAATTATGATGCAAGTAAAACATCAGTGGTGATGCAAAGTAAATCCAGATACATGACGACGACAATCATTTGAATCTCTGTTTCCAAATCAGAGATCACAGCAGGACTTCAAAGCTCCTGTTAGCAGCGGTTAGAGCTGCAAGGTTTCTGAAACAAGTAAAGCCAGAATCCCAACACCAGCAGATCTAAGCTCCTGAGTGAAAGGACACCTGCAGCTGCTGCATTCACAACACGCTTTGAGCAGGGGGTTTTGCAGAACACCAAAAAACACAAGGCTGGTGCTTCATTATAGAGTGTGATTAAACTAAATATTGGAGAATTAAGGTTAACTGTGCAGAAATATGTGCTCTTTTTCAATCTGAAGGGACTTTCCACTGCCAAGATATTTCATGTGCATTGTTGCTGGGGATTTCTTAAATCTGGGAGTGGCCAGATGTATTAAAAACATTTTTTCTTTTTACACCCATCAATTGTGCTGGCATTAAAACAGCTATTTTCCTGCTCAATTATTCCACGTTTGATGTATTACCAGGACCGCAGGGTGCCTTTTTAAGAAGTCAGAATTTGAATAAATTACTATGAATTTGGAAATATTTCTCATGGCATTACAGGGATGGGTGCGTTCGGTGAAAGGCTTCAAAAGCTGCGTGTTTGCACCACAAACGTGAGGGAAAGTGGTATTTTTCATGGACTTTCATTTTATTCTTCCTTAATCTCATTACTTCCTTGGCTGTTTTCATACCTGCGGGAAAGGGGAAAAAAAGCCCCAAGATCAATTATATTTGCCTCACTTTTCAAGCGGCTTGTTGTCATTTTGCCATCTGCAGACCAGCATGTCCAGTACAATGTGGTGCATTCACTGAGCCTCTGTGGCTTTCTGAACAGAGAGAGAACCCTTTTCTCTTGCTCCTCGCCCCAATTCAAGGCTTTCTTCTCCCTTTTAAGTGGGCTGTTGATGAGGTTAGTCTAATCAGATTAAGTCAACTCACATTGGTCTCTGCAGTTTGTTTTCCTTCCAAAGGCGTCCTGACATCTCCTATACTTTTTCTTTATCCTCCTCTTTGCACTTTTCATCCAGGCTTCCACCCAAAAAAAAGCCTTTCAGCAGAGGTCCCAATGGACTCCTTTATAAACAGCAGTTCCCCAATGATATAGGTTATTTAGAATGGGTCACTAGGCTGCAATACATGGGAAAGGCCTTTAAAGTTGTGCAGTGACGCATTTGGACATTTCCACTGGTGTCTGTGTGAATGCCAGAGATTAGATAAACACAAAGCACTAAATCGAATTTTGGAAATTGCTGGAACCTTTAATTTGATTCCCAAATAAATGTTTGAGAGAAGTTTTGTAAACTACAAGGCTAATGCAATCTCCACTTTTATCTAGGTGCTTGGGTGAGAGTAGTGTTTTCATGGGTAACTTGTTAAGTAGTTTTTAAGTGAAATAAATAAGATTCCAGTGTTTACTTTACAAACGACGTGACTGTAATACTCACCGGATTATTTTTTTCCCCTTTTAGAAAATCCTAAAACTACTACGCTTTTACTGTGAAATGAAACGATACAGCGCTGAATGCATCTTTTCTATTATCGGTGAACAATGTTTTATTAAGAAAATGTTAAAAACATGCAATTAAGTTAAGTTAAGTCGCCTCGATTTGCTTCCTGAGAGTTTATTTTTGTTGTTTTGGAATTAACTGTGGTTTTGAAAAGATATAGTCATAAAGCTAAGTTGCTCATTTTGATTATCAAAAGAAAAACTTTATTTGAGCTGCAACAGTTATGACACAAATAAATAGTTGATAATTAATTAATAATTGTGTACTCTTTCATATAATTCACTTTAAATAATTCAGTTTCAATCATGTTAGGCAACTGGAGGGAATCAGATAAAGGAGGCAAAAGTTGAGAAAATTCTCGATGCTGCAGCGAAATTATTTTTTTGTTCCCCTCAAATTTGATCTGATTGATTTGCACAGACACCCAGTGAAGAATACACCCCCCCCACCTGTATCTGCAAAATCTCTGAAGTCGTCTTCAGCCGAGTGCCGTAACTTGATTCCCCCCACTAATAACAGGCTTACAAAGACAATGAGCACAATGAGTACAGAGGAGGTCCTTTCAGATGACTTCAGAGCCCCCCCTTAGAAAAGACATGGCAGCCCCACTGACTGAATGGGGGGGAGCTGTAGCACCATTTCAAGCTAATGGATCTGAGCGACTGTCCACATAATTACATTACAGCATTTCAGCAGGCCTTTGAGCTCCACACTTTGCAGCTTGGGCACACCACAGCACTTTCATTCATAGCTGCACAGTGGAATGTGCTATGACAGATATGGGCCTTTTGGGTACTCAGGAACAAGGTTGCGCTCCATGGGACTGGCAACCCCCTCATCCCTCTGCATACAGGGTCTTGGATTTAAAACAGAGGGTGGGTAGCGAAAGACAAAGGATCAAACGTGCAGGGCAAAGAAAATTAAAAAATCGACTTAGTGTCAAAGAAATGCTGCTCGAGTGCAACAATGTGCACATTCTCCTGTTAACCTTGATTTGTCCTGTTCGTTATTCTTACTGGCTGGTTTTGCACGCGACATACAGCGGATTTGGAACTTTATGATATAAGATAGTCTTAATAAAGACAATGGATGCATTTTAGTTAAGCTTACACAGCTCGGTTTCTAATGTGTCATAAAAATTAGTGCAACTTTTTCAGCTTCTTTATATCAATGTTTCTCCTTATTGAGCCAAAACTACATCTACAAATCTATTTAAATAAACGTGCTTCATCAAAATTCCTTTTCCTTTATACTAAATGTCAGTGTAATTGCAAACAACCAAAACACACACAGAAAAATCAGGTAGAAAATCAGCTTTTTTCTCTCTTTTGGCTCAAATTGAGCTTGTGTCTAATCCATTCCAGCCAAACCAAACACATCTAAAAAGGAGAACAGGATTTTTCACTGGCTGCACTGAATGCCGCTGAATAAGTCAAACAGACAAACACAATGTAGGAAAAAAGGAGCGTTTGTTGTTGCATTAACATACCGACTCCTCGGGCCAGTTCTGATTTACAAAGAACCCTTCCAAACCTTCACAGGCCAAATCATTCAAATTTAGACTGATGTTTTCTTAATTTGTGACCAACCAAAAGCGTAATTTTCCACACAAAAGTCACAGTCAATCTCAAGCCTGTGGACCAAGTGGAAAATTTCTCAAACTAATATAACACAAAGCACCAATTTTGAGATTTCCCCTCTTGATTATATCCCGTATTAAAAGGCACCATTGATCTTTTTGTTCACTTTTGTTGGTCGAAGAAATCCTTGGCTTTCCTCCCCAAAAATGACTGGCTTTTATGGCGGAGCGAAATCAATGCAAATTAATCCTTTATTCATTTCGCTGTGAATAATTCAAGTCTTTGCACTTTTGTTCGGGGCCCGTGAGCTAAACAAAATCATAAGAAAGGTGGGGAATGTGGACGTTTATTGGCCGGTGGAAAAGAGAGATGACCCTGCTCGCGGGTGACAAAGACTCCTTTATGGCGTCGGTGTGAACCCATGAAACAGGGGTATTCCACTCTGACTGACCAGCACCACGGGAGATCCAACACGTGCAAAAATGGAGCCCCAGTAAAACCAACTCTTTTTACACGCATAAAGGAGGTTAGAGAACAAAAAAAAAAAAAGCCATAATCTTTGCCCATTCTTGAGTGCTCATTCTGACTAGCGGCAGACTGTCTCTGACACTGACGGATTTATTACCAACTTTTTTTTATTATGAGCCAAGTAATATTTCAAAATGGGACAATTTTTTTAATTTGAGAGACAATTATGCTTACTTTGATATCCATATTCCTGGATAATTAAAACCTTAAAGTTTCTTTACAGTCCTACTGCGAAATGGGGGGGAAAAAAATGTAATTGGGGTGAAAGAAAGTTCTTAACTGCTTGCAGCTACGAGAGATAGGCAAAATGACTCTTTTTTGGGGGGACGCAGCTTATTTGACACATTTCACCTAAAATATTCATCCTGATTTGGTCTCCAACTTAGTGGTTTAGTAGTTCTGTGCAGTCATGACCAACAGGTTATACACTGATCAGGCATAACATTATGACTAGGGATGGGAATTGATAAGATTTCTACAATTCCGATTCCATTTTTGATTCTGCTTAACGGTTCGGTTCTTTATCGATTCTCTTATCGATTCTCATTTGCACAGCAGAGGACGTGCTAACGTTGCCGCTGCTGCTGATATTCACTCCAGAGTGGATTGAAAACGCAACATTCATTCAAAGTTATCGCATGCTGTGTGTGCAAATGTTTCTGCATATTGGTAGTATTTCCTCCCTTTGGTGAAATATCCACATTGCAAGTATTGCCCTGTTGTCATCCTTTCACGTGAAATGTAACCAAACTTTCGAGCGTTTGTGCCGCTTGACCACCATGTTTCCTGCTGGATGCACTGGTGAATTTGCGCTCATTGGAATTGATAAGGGAATCATTTGCAAAATTGCCAAACGATTCCAAGGAATTGAAACACTGGGAACCGGTTCTCAACAAGAATTGCTTTTCGATTCCTATCCCTAATTATGACCACCTGCCTAGTATTGTGTTGGTCCCCCTTATGTGGTCAAAAATGCTCTGAACCATTGGGCATGGACAGCAGGACCTCTCAGGGTGTCCTATGGGGTCTGGCACCAGGACGTTGGCAGTGGATCCTTTGGGTACTCTGGCTTGTGCAGTGGGGCCTCTGTCAATGTTCCACTTGTTCCACTGCATCCTGTTGATGCTTGATCAGAATGGGGTCTAGGAGGTTTGTAGGTCAAATCAACATCTTGGGCCATTGTCATGTTCCTCAAGATGTTCCTGATAGTTTGATGTTGTTGCCATGTGGTGGGGTGCATTTTCCTGTGGGGGTAGGCCAGTGACATTTGGGATTTCCATTTGCATGAGGGGAGTGTGCTTGTTCTGGGACAATGTTTATCTTGGGTGTCTAAGTCTCATCAACACGGATGTCAAAATCCAAGGTTTTCCAGCAGAACACCACATAATATGATCAATGTTATTCACTTCACCTGTCAGTGGTCATAATGTTGTGGCTGAT
>OMNN01097217.1:0-16951 GCA_900302755.1 Chromis chromis
TTAATACCCTGAAATATTGTTTATGGTGTGATTTCTCCTGAGCAATTTACATAAGAAGGATTAAAACCCTAGAAAAAATACATAAAATACCACTTTACCTGACTATATTACATATTAATGCTAAGACCCTACAAATTTTTTTTTCCCGTTATTTTTATTTTATTATTTTTGGACTGTTTTGTGTTAGTCATCTGTAGACATGCCAGAAAATTAGTTAATATTGTATGTTTCTACATCTTTATACTAAGTTGTCGTAACAATTCAGAGCTCCAGACATTTTTTAGATCCCCCCTAACATGCCTGTCCTCCCTGTTTCCAGTGTTTAAGCTTCATATTACACCCAGGTATCAATCTTCTAGTCTAATTCTCAGCATGAAGGCCAATAAATGTATTTTCCAAAACGTCAAACAACACTCAGATTATCCATGTAAAATGTAGTCATGTCACATTTGCAATAAAGTTCAGATTATTGTGCCTCAATCTGGACTCCCCATTAGTAAAACAGGCCGTAACATAAAACTCTCCAGTTTCCTACTCTTAGTCCACCAAGTCCAACATGATGTTGATAGGATTTTTAATGGTCTTCCTGTGTCTCATGGTCTGCCTCTATGAATCATGCCCACTGCAGTAGGCTCTCCGGACAGTGAGGTGTCATTTGATAATAAATAACATGTGCACTGGTGGAGGGGGGGTGGATGATAAGTGGACAGCAAGGATCATCATTTACTCTGCTGGGGAAAACAAATACATATGGTAGTTAGATAAACTTCAAACGGGGGGACAGACATCCTGAGACCAGAGAGCTGCTTTGCATGTCTCTTCGGACTAGAGAGGAAAGAGAGATTTGGCTGTGTTTAGAAAGCAGAAGTCCCTCCTGATGAGATAAATTGAAGATGCATAAACAGAGATAAAGATATTTGTTGTGTTTTGCCGCTTTGAATGGCGCACTTATGATGCATCTTTTGAAAACCGCTGTAGCAGTTCAAATATTTATCATGCTAAATTTACAGTCGTTTTTCAGTGTTAAATATTTAAGTTTCTTCTCATTTAGAGGCTTTGGTTGTAATATCTGTCACCTGGAACAGTAGGATGTTTACTGGGTAAAACAATGGACAGTCCTGACAAGTTTGATAATTCTGTTAAGTCAGTTGTCAGATTTCTTTAATGCATTTTATGCTTTTATTGGAGAGACAACAGTAAATGAGGGGAGACATGAGGAATGACATGTAACAAAGGTCCCCTGCCAGATGTGCAAACAGAAATGGTCTGTGCTTTAACCTCAGGCCACCGGGGCACTCTCAAGTTGTGTTAGTTGAATTTATCCACCATTTACACAATCCCATAGCTGACACACTAACTCGTTAACAGAAATTAATTTTGGATTTGTTATGTAAGCAAAAACTTATTTTTCTATGTAATTTGCTATGAAAGACGTGTTTTTATTTGATCTTCGAGTATTAAATGAAATTAAGATTCAAGTGCATCATAATTGCACTTAATACCAGGTTAAATCAACCAGAAGGTCAATTCAGGGAAACATACACCGTTTAAAACTGTGATCAGAGGATCCGATGATCAGGGTCCAGTATTAGTAGTTACCAGTAAAAGTGAAAAGTAAAGGATTTGTTTTCTTCCCGTCTGTTTTATCTACAGCAAACACTCCAGCTGCATGGACTCCACACATTTGTGCAAATCCTGATAACCCACTTCATCCCAATCTGACAATGTTCCAAAGCGCTTCTAATGATGCTTGACTTTCTCAGTGTTCAAGTGCTCCTGTTAATGTTCAGCAGGGTTGAAGTCAGGTGACTGTGGAGGAAAGTCCACGACACTCAGCAAATCTTTGGTCTTCAAATACAAGGTTCGAGGTGTGTTTGGCCTCATTATCCTGCTGCAGTATGAATACCTCTATACACCAAGATACAAACCAGGAAGTGCAGCATGTTTCTGAAGAATTAAGTGCTACTTGGCTTTGGTCCCAGTGGAGTCGATTCAGTGTACTACTCCAGAGTAGGTAAAGGTTTGGGCATCTGGACCCTGTTGATGCTTGATCAGAATGGGGTCTAGGAAGTTTAGAGGTCAAACCAACATCTTGGGCCATCGTCATGTTCCTCAAGATGTTCCTGATTGGTTGATGTTGTTGCCATGTGGTGGGGTGCATTTTCCTGCAGGGGTAGGCCAGTGACATTTGGGATTTCCATTTGCATGAGGGAGTGTGCTTGTTCTGGGACAATGTTTATTTGTGTGTCTAAGTCTCATCAACACGGATGTCAAAATCCAAGGTTTTCCAGAAGAACACCACATAGTACCAATATGATCAATGTTATTCACTTCACCTGTCATAATGTTGTGGCTGATCGGTGTATGTATTTTACTATTAATATTTTGCACTCATCATATTTTTAAGAGTATAGTTTTGAGACACCCCATTTGGCAAATCAGAAAAAAGGTCAAAAAGCCCAAACATTGTAAAGTATCTCTTGTCTCATTAAAGAAATGTATGGCTTGCAGTGATACCAAAAAATAAATACATGATCAACAGAACACTTCTCTCTACTTATGTAATCTTGCTTTGTTCAGCCTTTCATTTTCTGTCTAACAGCTACACACAGTGCTCGCTGGGAAGTGTCAGATTCATTCGTGGTTTTTTATTTGCAGTTGATGGTTGTGGGTTACCTCTGCCAACACAGCATGGACTGAAGACTTATGACAAGTGTTTATGAAAGCCTCTCAAATCTGGCGAGTCCACAAGCACTTGCCAATTTAACGGTGGGACAACTCCGATCCATCACAAATTTAGTGGGGATGCATCATCTGCGGGGACAGATATTTGGACTGCAACTCAAACGCAAAAATGTTCAGCAGAGCACAGAAAGTGTGTCCTATCCAGAGCTACGCATCACTGCTGCCAAAGTAGTGATTATTGTAGTGAAAACACAACACCGAGCATAATTGCTTTTCAAAAAATATACTTTAATGCAGACATTTCATAACCAGCGTGCATCTATGACCTGTAAACCCATGTAAATCCAACTTAAGACAATAGTACTCCTGACACAAAAAAACATAAAGCAGAACAAGTCTTGACATGCCTTTGTAAGTACAATACAACAAACAGGTGCGGGGACTTGATATTCAGGGTGGGAAGGTGAGAAATAGGAGCTTTAACCTATCTATACTTGTTGGGAGTGTTTCCTCCCCTTATCAGCATGCAGTGCAGTCTGTAATCCTTGCACCAAAATGTAACACTGGCAGGTTGGTTTGATTTATATCCTGTCTGATCTTCAAGGTGAAGTCACCACATACAAAAGCCCCTACACACCTACTGTATCTACTCCTGTTGATGGTTGTGTGAGTGTGTGTGTCAGTGGGGAAACGTTAAAAGAACACTTATTGGTACTGACTGTCAACAGTGAGCGTTGACACTTAAACAGAAAGTTTTTTTTTTACACAGATAGTATGAGTCACTGACCAGCTGTGCTGCTGATACATGGCTACACTGTCATTCAGATATGAGCAATCAACAAACATTTCAAGCCACAACACACATAAAAAAAATGTTGAAGCTGCTGCTGTTGGAGTCTCAGACATCTCAGTATCTTGGAAATGTTTTGTTTGCCGGTGTATTATTACACAGAGTATCCTGGATCATTGCCCACATTGAAAGCTGGACCATGATGTAATGATGAGGTGTTTATAGGAGCATTAACATCTTTTTATCTGTCTGTCTGCTGCGGCCGCATGAAGCTCCACTGGGAGATCTGGGAGTTCCTGTCCACACATTAATGTACCTTTCTAGTCAAAAACTTACACCACCATATGTCATAAAATCTGAACTCTCCTTGTACAATGTAATGTTATACATTTTTGACATGCCATTTGTTGTTTGGCCCTACTGCAGAGTGCAAACGTTCAAACTTCACTGTCAGTTTCTAAATCTGGCATTTGGTTGTCTGGGTAAAAACAATGATGTTTTAGTCTGTCAACCAACAGGAATGTCTGCACATTGTATCTTTACAGTCTTCAAGAATCAATCAAAGGGTAAATTGAGGTGGAGCTGTTCACAAAATTCACGGTTCAGTTCAAATCATTTTGATATCACAGTTTTTGGTTCAGTTTGGTAAGTTTTTGGTAGAGCAGGGGAGAATTTTCAATTATTGTACATTTTGGACACAGACAATTTTAGACATTATTGTAATTAAACAGCCCGTTATCAGTGCACATCATTCTCATACATATGGGCCAGTAGGGACCGCCATCACACTCTAGTAGGCTGCTCAGTTGACATGTTATCATCCATTTTGATCAGTGAAAGTAACCCTAATAATGTAGGCAACCTCTTGCAGTTAGGGTTAGGGTTAGGGTGTAAATTAGTATGCTAGTGCACTGGACAACATTGAGTTTTGTAACATATGGTAATGGACATGAGCAGACATGTGGTGTCTTTTTCTAAACCCCACCAAGCAGTTTTGATGTCTAAACTTAACCAAACACTGAGTGAGTGAAAGTAAGAGTCAAAAATGACTGAAGTAAAAAGATAAAACCATAAGTATGGTCTGAGATGGGACTTTAACAAGTCTCTTAGTCTCTACTTACACCTCTTTCATCCTCTTCCACCTTCGAAATGTGGCCTTGTTCCTCTTTCTTAGTGCTAAATTGTGGTTACTTCACCAATAAATTGGGCAATAATGGTCTTCTGAGAGGTCACTGAGTCCAGAGTGAAAAAAGTTCACAGCTTTTTGATTTAACAAAATTCCAACAAAGGCCATATGGAGCATAGGCAGAAAAGGTAATTAGTGCAAACAAAAAATGCATACAGGACCTATAAAGTTATTCTTCCCCCCTTAAAAGTTTTCTCCTTTTATTGCTTTTCAACTTTGAATCATGATCAATTTAATTTAGCTTTTTGACATAAAAATTTAAAAACAAATGTCTACAAAATAATGTCAATTAATGAAAAATATTAATAAAATAATTACCTAAGTATTCACCGCCTTTAAAGTGACTCCTCTAATTCAAAACAGGTACAGCCAATTGGTAATAAAAGTCACACAATTATTTAAATGCAGATCATCTGAGTGCAGTGAATGTGTCTGTGATTGTAGTATAAAGACACCTGTATCTGGAAGGTCCAGTCACCGGTGAATCAGTACTCCTTAGATATAACTACACCATGAGGACAAAAGAACACTCCAAACAACTCTGGTAAAGGTTATTAAAAAGCATAAGTCAGGGGATGGATACAAGAAACTTTCCAAGTCACAGAATATCCCTTTGAGTACAGTTAATTCCATCATTAGGAAATGGAAGGAATACAGCACTGTATAAATCTTCCTTGAGCAGGCCGTTCTTACAAACTGAGCGACTGTGCAAGAAAGAGACTCCTATGACTCCTCTGAAGGAGTTCCAAGCTTCAGTGGCTGAGATTGGAGAGACTGTTCATACAACTGTTGCCTGTTCTTCACCAATGAAAGCTTCATGGGAGAGAAAGCCACTATTGAAAAAAAGCTCATATTAAATCTTGATGAAAGATTAAAGTCAACTTAAAGAAGGTTATTTGGTCTGATGAGACCAAAATTTAGCTTTTTGGCCAAATGCTATGTTTAGCAGACACCAAACACTGCATATCATCACAATCAACCATTTACACTGTGAAGCATGGTGGTGGCAGCATGATGATGTGGGGATGCTTCTCAACAGTGTGCCTTTAAAAGCTTGTAAAGGTAGAGGGTAAAATAAATGCAGCAAAGTATAGGTAAATGCTGAAGGACAACCTGATGATGTCTGCTAGAGAACTGCGAGGCGGCAGACATTGATCCAAGGCGTACAGCCACAGCTACATACAAATGGTTTAAAGAGAACAAAAGGAATTTTCTCGAGTGGCTGAGTCAAAGCCAAGACCTCAAACTAATTGAGGATTTGTAGCTGCAATTTTGCAAAGAAGAATGAGATAAAATTGCAGTGTCCAAATGTGCAAGGCTTATTGAGACCTATCCTCACAGGCTCAATGCTGTAATTGCAGGCAATCTAATAAATACTGACTTGAAGGGGGTGTATAGTCATACAATCAACTTTTTTTTTTTTACATTGTATTAACTGACATTACTTTGTTGAAATTTGTTTTAAATTTGACATGAAAGAGTCAATGTTGAAAAGCAAGAAAAGTTGGAGAGTTCGTTGACTATTCCTCATTGTGTTCATGAAGTTTGGGAATGTTGTCTTGCCTAAAAGACAGTGAGAAGGGTTATCATAGTGAGACTCAAGTTCTTCAATCATAAATGCTGTTTGGAGAAGGAGTTTTTGCTCTTTTCTACCTGACTCTTTCTACTGTTACACTTTGGTGATGTCTTCTTAAATAGCTCATCATATCTAAAGTATTGCCACTAGCATCAGCTACTGGTGTTGCACAGGGCTTGCACCCAGTCCACCTCTATATTCCCTTATCATAGGTAACACTCAATCTGAAATGCTCCCATACGACAGACTGAAATGATGCTGGCAGATCATCTAACTGACTTGTCCACTTGCCATTTCTAGTACTGACTGACAGCTGGACTCTGAACAATACATACATGCTCCAAACCATGACTAGCAAACCAAACAAGTCAGATTTTTACTTGATCCTTTCCACCCCGAGTAGTAATTGTGTTTTTGTCCCCTTGAGGCCACTTTACAGGCCCATTTGAAACCCAGTTTAAAAGCGGTTTAATGCAATATTGATAATGCCAACACACACACATACACACACATAAAAAAGGAGGGAAACGTATTGTCATACAACAGGACCATATTGTAATTAAGCAATCAAGCACAATGACACAAACAGTAAATTCTAACAGACCTGAGATATGGCTTGAACACTTTAACATCAATAAATTATGCAGTGCTGAGTAGTTGGTATAATCACCATAAAAAAGAGGCCAGCTCTGGGAAAATGGAATCATTACTGGTGACAAGACCATATTTGACATATTTTAATTCGAGCCAACTTTGCAAGACATCTGGATTGCCCCGTGTCAGAAACGTAGGATGTTTCTGGATGTGCCATTAAAAAAAGTCACATTAATCAATTTTTCTTCACTTAGTAACAAATAAATTGTCAAAACATGCTCACACATGCACAGCCATCACCATTATTGGGTCATTTCATGCTTCTTTTACATCCCCTTTGCTCTCTACCAAAATATCTAAGCCTAGCACAGTTTTGTCACTAACTAGTTGGCAACTTACCCACCATCTGCTGCTGGGCAGGTAGCATGCATTAGGTTGATTGGCACTTTTTTTCTTCGAAATCAGCTTCCTGCTGCTGAAATGAGATTGAAGAGATTACGGAGACTGAACTATACAGGGATTGTGCAGCTGTAAACTACGGCTACAAACTAAAGGAGCAAGAGGATTAAAGGTGCCGTTTTAGGTGATGATGCACTGTGACTTCAGTTAGGTAATACTGGTGTTGGTGGTGTGAGACTGAAGCTCATTTGCCAGTCCTCTCCACAATGGTCTCACGCTGTTATGTTGATTATATCAAGGCGTCACAAATAGTTTGGCACGGATGCACTGATGCTTGAAAATGCTGGATGTTACTCCTACCAGACTGGCTGAACATGACTGGAACACACACACTTGGTACATTGCAAACAGACACCATACTGTTTTACATTTTTTTTAACGTAGTGAATCACTGTGCAGCATACAACAGTGTTTCGACAAATACCAGTAATAGTGAACAAACATGCACCACAAAGTCAAGTAGAGGACATTTTAACACTCACTGCTACATCTACTGTAGCTAATGCTGAAGTGCTCAAATGTGTGACAGTATTTAGCTTTAATATTGCTTGTGATGGGAATACTCATTGCTTTTGTACATGGCTAATTAGCAGAGCCACTCTTGTGCTAGTGATATTCATCGGTGCATTGTGTCATCTTCACAGTGCCTAAAGAGTTGATCATAAAACAGGCAGTGAACCGCAGTCTGTGTGTATATCTATATGTGTGTGAGGTGCATGTATTATGTACTGCATGTCTGTGTGCTTGTTGATCTCCTGCTGGCACTTCATAAATATATTGTCCTCCTACATCTGCAACAGAGACAACAGGAGACTGGCATTTCTAAGTCCCATTGACCATCCTCACTAAAGATGAAAGCTCTGACCTAAACAAGTCTATGCGGGATGCACTAAAAGTAAAAAATATCCAAATTCAGAAGACTCCGTCCTTTTGACGAGCAGAGATGAATGAAGCTCGCTGCCAAGCAAATACTGAAACAGCATAGAAAAACAATGCTTTCTCTGCAGGCATCATCATGGGGCTTCAAAGGAGAGGGCGAGGACGAGATGAAAGGCTGGATGCACTGTGGCATTTGAAAAAACACTGGCTATCCCTCAACTAACTGATGTCAAGGTCTGTGTTTTTGCATTCCCTTTTTCACTGGGATATGAAGGCAGACGCAGTAAAGTTAAATCAAGTGCCCTCTAATGTGACACACTACCAGGCGCGCGATGATGGTCAAGAGAACATCCAAGACATTCTTGAACAACAGGACGGACGAGTGTCTGCAAGCACATATTTACAAGATATCTACTGGGCAAAGCTCTGAGCATTTCGCTCGCTACATTTCTTTCTTGTCCCCTCCACTGAGCTTTTTTTAATCCACTATTGAACAAGCTACTGAAACATGCTGGACCACAAAACTTTTTTTCAGGCTTTGTGTCTGTCCTTAATTACTCTTCCAGAATCCCGAACTCTGAAAAACCCTTTTAAAGTTCACACTGCACTCTCCATCTCCCCACAAACCATCAATGATGTCCCAAGAGTTTGTGAAACACACTGTACGTCGATTACAGAAGGTTAATATGCACTCTCGGGGGAAGAGGAACACCTATTGGATGAGGTTTACTGTTACATTGGACACACTTTGTTCTCTGGGATGGGAAGCTGAGCGAACGAGCCACAGTCGGTTGGTGAATCATCAGATCTTGGCGATGCGGTGCCGCCCACAGGGATACGAGCTGCAATGGCTGACATTTCTCCCGTTTGACTCTCGGATGTAATTCCAGGTCGCCCCGAGGTCTGATTCAGGTTGCTCTCTGGGATGGTCCCCTTGCCGGTGAATTGCTGGATGAGGCACTTCCTGAACTGGACAGAAAACAAGAGAATTAAAAGCAGTTACCTTGATCAGACTCAAGTGCAATTCCACTCTAGAGACCGTATAAAACTTGCAAAATAAATGAGAAAATCAATTCCACTCAGTTGACTTTACAAAAATGTAGGAAACTCAATTCAAACACAAAATACATGATAAAATACATTTTAATTTCTGTTTTAAATTCATGTTAACTTGTTTTACAGACTTCCTCCAGTGTAAATCAAGTTTTTAACTTTAAACTTTGCTGACACGTCGACACGTTTTTATACCCTAGAAGACATGTCATGAGTGATATCGTAAGCAGTCTGAACATTTCTGCCTTATAACTAGAGTGAACTAATGAAAATATGGACTCAGACTTCCAGGGTTTCACACATAATAAACCTATAGAACTGAACCCATCAACTTGTGGAGTGGAGCTTTCTGAATCATTATTCAGAGTCAAAGGTGAACATGTGTGCTTGAGTTGCAAGCGGGGTGGGTGGAAAAAGAGGAAGGAAGTAATAAAAAATAGATATGTAATTTTAATGACCATAGATAAGTTTTTAGGGGTTTATTTAATGCCAGAAGAATAACTTGAACTTTTCACTCTTCTTTCCTTTTTAATAATGTGTTCATGTGTTATCTTCTGCTTCACTACCAGCTGCCCTTGGTGTCCAAATGAGGCTATTTTTCGTCTCTCACTTTTGCATAGCTTAGCTTAAAGACTGGAATCAGTGGGAAACTGCTACTCTGGCTCTGTAGTAAAGTATCAAGACCTATAAGGGCTAATTCATGGTTTCCACATCCCCCTGTGCAGATCAATGCAGACTTTGAAAGAGGACAAGAGACGCGCATGCAGTTCTATTCATACTACAATAGATAGACATCTGTCAGAGGCATCGCCCCTCATATCGAACACAGACAAATGCAGAGAGCTTCTGTGGATGTTTCTGAAAGGCTGACTGTGACTTTAAAGAACATAGCAGCTGGTTACAGATGGGGTTGTAGCACCATGTCAGTGTGATTATTCCTGAGGTGTAAAGAGCAAAGGATTTCTGGACTATTTAAAACTTCCCACTGTGTTTGGGCGCCGTCAGTGAAAAGCATGTACACATTAACGCTCCTCTAAAGTCTAGCAGGGACTACTTTAATTGTAGCTTTTTAATGATAAATTATAAAGGTGTGGATGTTTAAAAATCTTCTTCTACAGTCTCTCCACTAAACAAGCATTTGTTTTGAGATTTTCTGGCATGCAGGCGATGAATGGCAGTACAGATAGTACAGATTGTGGACTTGTGCAGATGATAAATTTACGTCATGCGAACCCTTGGGGACATGTAGATGCAGAGAGCATGAATTGGCCTGAATTGTTCATTTTGCATTTGGTTCATGTGTACACAAACAAAACTTTAAAAATGCATTGCAATGGGGTAATTAATTTTAAAGCTGTTAGCGTGTATATCTTTTTAACTTGGGAGAGAGCCATGCAAACTTTTCCCTTTGTTTCCAGTCTTTATGCTAAGCTAAGCTAATTGTCTACTGGCTCATCCAACTCTCAGCAAGACAATGAAAGGTCGATCTAAACAATTCCCTTAACAGATTCATGAATTCACTAAATCCACATTCTCATTTGCTCCCTTTTAACTGGCATACACCTTAAGGCCATGACACAGTAAAATTTTTTTGATTGCTAATCATCACTCACTGTAACAGAGCCTGCATTGCCCTCTCAGAGACACACACACAATAGCAGTGACAATGACGCTCCATCAATGGTGATTCTTTTCAACAACACAGCCATTTAATAGCCCCACAATCATTGGTTCCCACATTACTTTAAATCTAAAAACACTAATTGACCTTTTTCAGTGCTGAAGCTCCCACTCTGTGAAGCCCTCAGGAGAGAAATCATGATTCCTGACCCCCTTAATGACCTGTCCAATTTGACACGCAAGCCTCTTAACTGCTCCCCTCAAACCAGCAGTGTTGCTCAAAATGTGGCAATAAGGCCTCTGCCTCCCTCTGATGTCATTGCAAAGCAGACGGCTGCTGTTATGGCAGTGCTGCAGTCTCTGGCTGTTCACTCTGGGACCTATAACACGCTGTTAAGCCTCTTATATCTAATAGTTGTATAACACTTGCCTGCAACAAAACAATAGCTTTAAAAACACTCCTGCAGTGAGAATAAGGTCATGAAATGTCATCTTAATGGCACAATGAATCGCCTGAAACACATTTAGTCTGAACATCTACAACAGATACTTGCATCTGCTTCTTTAAAGCAGTTTAAGTGGAAGTTCCAAAGGGTTGTAAAGGGGACACTATGCCACTGGAGTAGCACACAGAGTGGTGTGGTCACAAACTGGGATACGTGCAGGGCACATAGCATATAGTTGGTTCATCAGAACTTTTTTATTGAAAACATACCTTGTGCAGAAAAAGCACAGAATGCTTATGTTATACTTTTTTTCTTGCGTGAAATACTCAAGGATGCGGACGCTGAGGTTGTAATGCTTTGAGCCAGTATGTGTTGTTCTGCTCTGATCATTTCAACAGCAGTCATCGGGTCAGAGTCACTGGTGTTGTGTGAAATGCAGGTTTGGGATATAAAAGGATTGTAAAGAGCTATTGAGCTCTTCAGCAACATCACTTATCACAAAGCTGTCCTTATAGTGGAAGCTCAACAATGATCTTTTATGTGAAGCCGCAGCTCTGTTGAAAAGTTAATCTGTGACCCTACAGGCCACTTGTTTGATTTTTCACTTGATCTCACAAAGTAAGAGGATCCTCTGATGGGTTTTCTTTGGAGTGATGCTTTTACTGTTTGATTCCATTTGCGCTTTAATGTTTTCAGTTGTATTGAACTATGGCAGCAGTAGTGGGAGGAGAAAGAAGAGTATTTTCTAAATATAGATCAAAATGTCCATTTTTAAAAGCCCTAGTGGAGAAGACATAAAATACAATAATTTCCTAATTATACCTTGAAAAAACCATCCAGATGTAATTTTCTTACTTGCTTTATTTTTAGATCTCTGCATTGCCTTTCCTATTGATCAAGCAATGATCAAAGCTCGTTTAAAGCCTCGTGAAATGGCTTTCAAATAACACTATTTGATGTAATACACTGACTTAGAAGGGTTAAGGGTTAGGGTTAGGGTTAGTTCCTTAGTTCCTTTAGCTCAGGCCTTCTGACCTTTGACATCACTGGGGGCAGCCTCCCTCTAAATCTACAAGCAGCAGTAGTCATGCATCATGGAAATCCCATAAGACTCTGCTTCACCTCACCTTGTTACGTAACACACAGAGACAAAGAGAGAAGGATATCCCGGTCAAGCACTCGAGGTCAGCTGACTGATAGAAGCACTTTGGCTGAAGCGGCAGGAGTTCTGCTCAGACCTGAATCTGCGTAATTGCTGTTATTTATGTCAAGCTGAGGTAGTTTTAAAAACACTGGCTGACCAATTTAGACTTGGAGCAACCCAGATAGACATGCATTTCCCTTACAGGAGTCTGATCTTGTAGGAATTCTGCTTTCTAAAAATAAATCGCTGTAATGTAGGCACGTCTCACATTTGGTCATGTTTGCCGTAACCAGCCTTGACAGGTTTAATGTTCACTATACTGGCTGCACAGTAGAGAATCCTACAGAATAACAATGGTACACTGTGCAAATGGAGAGGCATACATGTTAACATGAAAAAGTTGTTAAAGAACTTTAGGAGGCTTCAGTATTATATAAAGTGTAATAAGAGATTCATAGATTCATACTGTGGTGACTCCAACGCAGTGCGAGTTTAAGACAGCTGATGTGGCAACCCGGACACAGCTTGCTCATGTTTACCAGAGATACTGAAGTTGGTGAGTCCAACATTCTAGGAGCAGTCAGCCCTGAAGGGTATCAGTGTTTTGCTTTAGGGCACAGTGAGCACACAGGAACTACAGTGTTTTGTTGAAGGCATGACTGTGCTACTGTCACCTGCATCGTGACACATGAAACATTCACACAACTGCCACAGTAACAAGGGTTCCATCTGCTGAACAAGCTGGCAAGACTCTGATTGAGACAACATCATGCAAACTTTGCTTGATGAAATTTTCAAAATACCATCAAATTTGCACCTTAGCGTTCCATCAGAATATTTCGTCACAGCCATTGAATAAAATTGTGTGCAGAGCAGTGTGTGAAGGCTGATGAAATGACAATAAAGTCTTTGACATCCCATTTAATCTGCAGTCTTTAGCTCTTGTGTAAATATCTTATCTATTGTATTCGACACAAGTGGGTTCACCCCTGTGCAGTATCACTTACATGTCGAATGATTCAACATTGTACACCCGTCGAGAGAGACCAAAAAATTGAAAAGTGATTACACCTGTGATCACTGAAACAAAACTGAGTTTGTTTGTGATTTCTAATTAACCTAACTGCATGACCACTGTTAAGAAAGGACCCATGAGCACCAGAACTTTCTCAGCTTTAGACCTATGGACTGTGTCTATCTCCATATCTGCATCATGGGTCTGCATGGAAAAGAATAGATAGAGGAATTGAAAAATCTGATTTGGAGACTTCACAAAGATGGGAAAAGATACAGGAAGTGACCAGTGACCTTCTAAAAATCAGTGGAAATACAGTTGCAGCAGTAATCAGGAGAATGAGTCATAGTACCACTAATCAGAGCTCCCACTCTGTAATGAGTTCTTGTGCACTTCTTGTACAATATAACTCAGGCATGTGGACAGGCATGTGATTCAAATTGGCACAGGGGTTATTAAATGGAAATATCAAGGGTTTTGTTACAGTTCAGTGCGAAGGACAGTTCATAATGTCAACCTCTGTGGAAGAAAAATACCCTCCACTGCTGTTCGCACAAAACTGCAAGACTAAAGACCATGAAATAAATAGAAGCCCAGTGAATATTGGAAGCACGTTCTTGGTCAGATGAGACCAACATAAAGATGGAATCCTACATGTTTGGTTGTGAACCTGAGTAGGAATGAATGCATAGTCCCAACACTGAAGCCCAGAGATGGGTGTGTGATGAGGCTGCATGAGTGCAAACAGTATTAGGGAGATTTATAGATGGCACCATGAATGCATGTGGCTACACCAAAATACTGGCTGACAAGATGAGTCCCAGTCTGTTTTAGAATGTTAACAATCCAAAGCACACTGCTAAAATCACACAAGAGCTTTTACAGAAGCACAAAGTGAAAACTATGACCTGACTAAGTATGTCCCCTGACTTGTATCCACAGGACATCTTTGGGGTATTTTAAAGAGAAAGGTAGAGAAACATGAAATATTGAAAAAATAAAAGATTTGAATCTTCTACCATGGGGCCTATATTTTAATGCAGTAAATCTAAACTATTAGTTTTTAATTTTACTTAACAGCGAATGCACTACTGTTCAACTTAGAAGTGATGCAGTCATTTCACAGTTAACTGATATTGCACAAGATTGTCCTCACTGCTGCTGTATGCTGTACATGGGGGAATATCATAATGCACAGTGCACAAACAAGCTTCCTGATTCTGTCTGTCAGCTATGGCTACAATTTGATGCCACATAATTCCCTACACAGCACGAAGTAAAGTACAGGAAACAAGAGGATTTGTGCAGCATGAGCACTACAGAAACAATATTTTACATCTGTCTTGTTGTGTTTTATCTTGTCATCCTCATGATGTAGTCTGTGGGTAAGAGAGGCTCTTAAGCACCACTCTATAACTGACAGTTTCTGTTTTGCCTGTTATCACTGTCTGATCTTTTTAGCTACAGCTGCCTTAAACAAAGAACTCATTAAGAGTCTTGTTAGAACACTACATTTGCCAATTAATTGTCCAAAAATCTAGTTATTTAAGTCTTGCAATCACTGTGGAAGGCACTCACGACACTGAAAAACTCTCAGTGAGTAAAGTATGATCGTCGAGAAAAGTGTCAAAACAGTCCCACTGTGTCACATCAGAAGTAACTCAAAGTAAAGACACATACGCACAGGCCTTCTAACTGAAAATGTGTATTATGCATTAAAAAGTGAACGTTATCACTCCATCCTAAAGGCAGCAGTTGATATTTGTACAGCCAGTAATGATTACCCAAAGAGTGTGTTCCTCACATACACTGAAAACAAGCTAGACAGCACAATGTAAAATTAAACAAAGTAAATGGCATGAAAAATTGTCAGCTTGGGCCCTCTCACAACTGCAAGTCCCACAAGAATAGTGTAGGAGGCTAATGTATTTTTTAGCAGAGCCACACATGGACAATTGTACTCTCTGGATTTCACTTTTCATTTATTCATTCACCATGCATTATTGAGAGACAGGCTAACACCCAACAACAACAGAAAAAACATCTCGGTATTCTAAAGCAGCTTTCATTTGCTCCCTGCAAGCACTGGTGTGTCTCCAGGAAGGAGCTGAAAAGAAAAGTAGTGGTCCGCTGGCTCTAAAATAAATAGTTACCTGTTTGTTCATGAAGACGTAGATGATTGGGTTGTACACAGCAGCCGTCTTAGAAAAGAAGGCGGGGATGGCTGCCAGCCGGGGATCAAGTACAATGGCTGGATAAGCTGTGACCAGTATGGAGAAGGCGGCGTACGGCGTCCAGCCCACCATGAAGGCCACAATCATCACCACCACCATGCGGGTCACCTGCCGCTCGGGCTTCCTGGCAGTGGCCAGACGACCATGAGACACCTGGCACAAACAAAACATCTTAACTTGCTCAACAGTTCCTCTGTATGACATTAATAACAATACAGTTATTTATAGAGCACTTTTTAAAAAAAGAAACATTTATAAAGTCCTTTGACAGACAAAGCAAAAGCAGGATACCCATGAAGAGAGAAAGGAAGGCCAAACAGAGAAAGGCTTAAAAGTTGAAGACAAGAGGCACAAAAATATTAAAATTCTGTTAATATTAATACATACAAATAAAATCATCCATCCATTATCTATACATCGCTTAATCCTCTGTAGGGTAGCGAGGGAGGGGGGCTGGAGCCTATCACAGCCGACTCGGGCGAAGGCAGGGGACACCCTGGACAGGTCACCAGTCTATCACAGGGCTACACATAGAGACAGACAACCAAGCACACTCTCATTCATACCTACAGACAATTTAGAATCATCAATTAACCTCAGCATGTTTTTGGACTGTAGGAAGAAGCCGGAGAACCTGGTAAAAAACCCACGCTGCACAGGGAGAACATGCAAACTCCACACAGAAAGATGCCAGACGTCCTAACCGGGACGTGAATTGAGTCACCGTGCAGCCCCCAAATAAAACAATAAAAGCAATAAAACAATAAAAAGATGACGTCATAACATCCAAGGCAAGTCAATCACAGTGATGGAGAAGAAGTCACTGATTCTATGAGCCTTATCTTCTCAGATGCATCACATTTAGATTTAAACCTCAACTTTGGAACAGAAGGACTCCCACCTGAGCATCTAAGGCTGTGAGCTAACTCATATGGTGTCAACATGTATAGATTGGGGCCAGACCCAGATATGCTCTTAAAGCGATCAGCGCAATCTTGATCGAATGAAGGGAAGCTAGGATGGAGGTGATGTGATGTTGTCTGTTAAAACCAGTAAGAAGCCGAGCTGCTGCTTTCTGTTTTTGGGGTGAACTTTGCTGAACTGCAGGCTGTGTTTTTGTGTTTTACTGCACAACTGAGTTCATTCTACATGTAGCCATGGTTGTGCTGTTTCCATAGAGGTGCAGGACTCTATACTGTTGTCAGAAATTAGCTGACAGTAAGTAAAAATATTATATAATTCTAATATATAATATGATATATATAAAATA
>OMNN01097222.1:2225-42797 GCA_900302755.1 Chromis chromis
TCTGATACACAGATTAGTTATGAGGAGTTTAATAAAGCATCTAAGTTCCCCTCAGTGCAGAATAAGACATTATATAACTGTTTTCCCAGATTGAGGTGGTTCCCTATGAACAGTAAACTGACCTTTCTGTGTAAGTTGGTGTAGCGCCTCCTTAACTATGTGGAAAAATCTGCAACTCTGACAACGTGTTAGTCCAACTCCATAAAAGTCAGAAAACTCACTTTAGCAGGGTGTTGCTCATCGGATGAGTGGGCCCATACTGCCCACTCAAGTGCCAGGAAAAACTGGAATATAGTAACTAATATAGTTCCAGGCTGTAAATGAGCATCTTAACAGAATATCCGGTCTGACAACATTCAAATAAAAAAAAAATATTCGACCAGTACAGTTTTCCACTAATTCCACGCTGTGTCAAAACAGTAACCTTGTGGCTTTGGATGGCTAACGTCACATGGCAGGTCAATAAAAGCAAGACACAAATCTACTGACACATTTCAAAGCAGAAATTCAGAAGTGTTTAGCTGTAAAAGTAAAGGAAAGTGGTCAGTCAGCATTTTTTAAACAGGAAAAAAAATCATTTATTTCAATATACATCGCATTTAAAACTATATAACAGTATTTGTTTGTTGAATATTTTACACAGCTCTTATCATGGAAATGTACTGGAGTTTTACAAAATAAGACCAAGCTCTGAAATAATAATAGGATAACCCGCCCTTTAATTACTGCATGATTCCTTGTATTTTTGTTTTACATAAAAGTAACTATAGCTTCATACGTTATTTTTGTTCTTTATAAAAGAAAAAGCATACCTTTTCAAAGTGAGCTTATATGTTATTGATGAAAATAAGATTGATAGAACTGATTCTAAATATGTAATGCCTGAGAAACTGCTTTAAGTCAGAGCAGAATGGACATAATAAGATATTACGTCACTTGCTCAAAGGTCCATATTGGCCACTTCAGAGCATTCAGATGTACAAACCAATATATTATAAGTATGGAAGATACTTTGTATGCTGTCATTGCAGTGGAAGCAGATTTAAGAGCAGAAAGGAAGTCAGGAACAAAGGATGCCAGTATGGGAACAATATATCTGCTCCTGTCCGACAGTACCATCAGAGCCAGAGACGGAAATAATTTAGTGTAAACACGTATCATCACAACTTTGCTCTTCAGGAATGGCCTATTACTGTAATTTAAATAGCAAAGTGTTGTCTATTAAGTGTGCAGGGCCATTGCAATCAGTAGTCACTATATTGCACTATAACATTTGTGAGGAAGAAAATCAATGGGTAATAATCGGCCTGTATTCCTGTAGGCCAGCACCTGAGAAGGCCTCTGGTTCGAAACAAATTATACACACTGTGGTGCCACAGAGAGCACTGAGCGACGAGAGGTCAACTCTCCACTAGGGGGCCTTCAAGACCTGACAGTGATGACTAAGGAATCCCTTTTATCCATCTCAGGGTGCAGCGGAGTCCCCAGAGAAACTCAATATGCCATGGTGCAACAGTAAAGCAATGGGCACAGCCCACTACCATCAAGAGGTGAATGGTCAGTCCTGTTGGAATCTAGAGTCCATCTTACAAAGTGATACAGAATTACACATTCATTGCAATTAAAAGCATTAAGGAATCTCAATATAAAAGTTGTCAGTTTTTCAGTTTTGCTCTGTTGGGACTGGTGGCCTGTTGAAGATTGCTTTCCAGCTTTACTGAAGGGATTTTAGTGTCGGTATTACCAGAATCATCCTTATTTACATGGTGATCATGACTTACATTCTTTTGAGTAATCCAAGTCCTGTGGGAGCTCGGGCACAAATGCAGGAAGCTCGCTAAAGCATTAGGAAAATATGTCACAAGTCCTTTCATTTACACGTAAAGCAAAAAAATAATAATAATAATCCCACGGTGATCTGTTCCAATCTTGTGATGCAAACTGCCACAGAGGAGGCAGTCAGACGGGTATTTGTGAATCATTTGTGTTGGGTGGGCACAAAAAATCACTTTGATTCCCACTGACACACCAGCATGTCTCAGAAACAGATCGAATCGTCCCTCTGCGGCTTCTTGTCTGGACTTTCTGCTCCCTAATCTATAACGGCCTCATTCTGAAGCCATAGCAGGTACAATCACGACCATTAAGGTTTACCAGAGCAGTGTGCATTTGCTTCCTACACAGCCGTGGATCTGTCCGTTGCATATGCTCTTGTTGTGGCAGACTGTGTGCTTTCAGTGATAATTTGGGTTCAGATGCCCGCCTTGTCACTGTAGAAGGGCGTGACATGAAACATGTAGCAGTGTGTGCAAACCCTCACAGGCTTCACCTGGCCATACCGAGGCAGCGGTGCAGAATGGGAAGAGCAGCGAGAGCAGAAGATCTGAAATGACACAGTATGTAAAATATTAGCATGGAATAGCATGAAATATCAGTTTGATCAACTACACATTGAACTGAGACAAAAAGACACTGTACCTTCCCACAGCTCCTACAGTGATGCTTCCTGCGGATGACAGTGAAGGGAGCCTTGCAGGCAATGCAGGAGTTGCAGGCTTCATCGGGGACCCAGTCGGGAGGGTCTACATAGAACCAACAATAAACAATAAACACAAAGTAGACCTGTCGCCAGCTCAACATTTGCTGAGGGAAGGCGAAAAGGAACAAGCTGACAATTCAACTAAACCCTGTGTTGGTTCGTTTGTGGATTTGCTGACCTTCGAACTGGCCCTCCCTGGCTTTGGCTGCCAACTCCGATGAGGAAATGGTCTCCTGACACAGAGCACAGTCCTCCAGCACTGCACTGCGCAGAACAGGACCTGCTGAACACCGCAAAAGAAGAGACTTGTAGACCAGTGACCAATGTAGTGTGTGATTGATAGTTGTTTAAACCCTGTTGCGGAGCCATTGTTTTGGACAAACAACAGTGGAAAATTGCTGAGGCAGCTGAAAAGGCTTTACAGTGGTCAAGATGTGATGTAATATGATGAGAAGTATGGATGACTTTTAATACAGTTAAAGGAGGGGACATTGCAAAGGCTTATGTATAAAGATGATTTTATGATGTTTTCATGACCAGAAATGTCGTTCAATCTGCAACAACAGATTTTTTTGTGTACTTTGGGGAAGCACATCCATCATTACTAATTTGGAATCATGTTTTTGGCAATGACGCAACAAATGTGGGCAATATTCATCTCTTTAGCTACTAGCTAAATCTATTTCCAAATTGTCTCTGTATGGTGCTGAATGGACAGTTGTTGTTTTTTTACTGAAAAACAGCTGCTTCAACTATGAGGGCCAAATAGTGATAATTCTCTGTAGGTTAATTACTATGAATGATCCCTTTTAGATTGTCACATCGTCATTTAATACATTATTCTTAAAAAAATCATAATATAACCACTTTTTCAGACAAATATAAAATCGTTATATACAAATGTATTATTTTATTAAACTTGTGTTGCAGTATCTGGTCCAACTTGACTACATTGATTTTAAATCTGCAGGTACCACAGCTACTAGAGGTGCAGCTAAGAGGGACTGCATGATTCTACACAGGCAAAACTACATTTATTTAAGTCATCTTTTCTTTCAGAGCATCACATCACTGGTATTCAAACCCTCAGCATTTTAGAGAAATGGCTTATTGATATGACAACTGATATTGTCTTCTTCCACCAGTAACAACATTATACTCATAGTGTATTTGTGTCTGTAAGTGTAGAAAGCTGTATTTAACTGTATGTAACTTTATGAGCTGCATACGCCTTTATCTGTATTGTATAGGCATTTATAAAGATGTAGGTTAATTTAACGATGTCATATTACATTATAATTATTTATCATGGCTAACAACATCAGGTAAAAGGAATTGCCGATGACAATTAGTTTTTTGGCTAACCCAGGTGCATTTGCATTTATTTGAATGTTGATTAATGTATATTGTCCCTTTTAAATAAAGAAACCAAAATCTGATTAAATCACTCGCTTTCTCTTAATTCTGTTGAACTAAAAAGGCGCTACAATTCTGTGTAGTGTTTGTTGTTCATGTACTGGTGTGCACCTATGACACTTGTTTCAAAGATCATGTAACCACTGTTCCTACTGTGGTTTATGACTTTAAGAATTTTGATCATGTTGAGAATATTATCAGCAGTTAGTGTTGTGAATGATTTCATTTATTTATTTGTGCCGAGCAAATGAAATCACATTCAAAGCAGTCCTTCTTAAGAGAAGCTGCAGTGCAGGCAGAGGTCAAGCTAAGAGGCTAAGCTATGAAAACATAGCTAAGCAAGCGTTTATTTCATGCAGGCACTGAAGATGCAGCACAAGCTGTCCAAGTTTTAAAGGCTGACTTTTAATAAAAAAATTTTGCACATGCATCACAAATAAAGAAACTGTCAGGAGAGATAATGAATGAAATGATGTTTGCTGCCATTTTATCTTTACTACTAGAGTTAACGTTAGCTAGGTAGAAGAAATATTTAAATTCAGCGTGCCACTCAACGGCTACTGGCAACCTTTAAAGCTGAATGTTTTCTTGCACGTTATTCAATACATGAGTTTACCATTTGTTTTTGGCTCTCTTGCAAGACATATGCTTTAATTATGGTTGGCTCTTCAATCGCTTCAAAAATATTCTATTTCGTCTTACGGAGAAAAAAAATGGCGGAGTGTTGTTCTGATGCAGCACTCCATCACTCCATGCTCCAGCAGCACTACACCTATGGGCTGTATTATATTATAAAAGGAAATACAACTTACTGTAACATATTTCATATCTAAACAAATGTCCTCACCTTTCTTTTGCTTATCATTTTCTCCCTGCTCACACTTGGTTGCCATGACTTCAAACAGAGTCTTGAGGATGCTGCGAAGGTCGCTAGCATAGTTCGTCTGCAGCTGATCAGCAACACCTGCATCACACAAAAACACAAACTGGATATCAGCCCGAGTGAGACAAAGAGATGCAGGGAGAGCGACTAACAGAATGAGAGCCTTTACCTGATATACACACAAAGAGGCGGTGGATGAGGTCGCTGCTGCTGTGGAAACGTGATCGGATCTTGTTTCTGGCCGCCACCCTGGCATCATGCAGGGCCAGCTGGATCTCCTGGTGGTCCAGGTCTTCTGATGTCCCCGAGCTGGGAGTCAGACTGCTGACAGGGCTGGAGGAAGTGATGAGAGACAGGGGAGGATCATTATTTTCCATCTTTCACAAATATACACGACAATGTACACATTCAAATACTATTTCATGTAGAAAGATTTCAGTCTTTAAGTTAAAGGACATATATTCACAATCTACTCCCAATATATTGCCTCATGACTTGCTTTTGTAGAAAGAGTTCAAATGACTAGATACAGGCAGAGTAGTAAATGTATTCACAAGGAAACCAATATTCCAACATCTATCTAATTAAATCTACAATCTAAGCCAGAGCACAATGAATACTGTCACCTGTAGCTCATACAGGTGTGACTGACACTTCAATCAGCTGGTAGATCTGAACAAATAGACTGTATAAAGACTGAAAAATAACAAGGCTGCCTTTTTATCAATCATTCAAGGACTTTTTTTTAGTTACTATCAAAGCGAGAGCAGGAAGAAAGCACTCCCAAACATAAGACCGTGACACACGCTTTGATGGATGATTAGTTACCTGGGAGTATATGCACTGCTTGACAGACTACATGTGGTGACCGACACACTCTCACAGTCACTGCCTGACACAGAGCTGAGGGGAGAATTCTGAAAACTACAGACAGCCAAATACATAGGAAAAAAAGAGATAAAAATGTATATGATGGGTAAAAGTTAAATGAACACAGGCACACAATTAGGGTGAACATAAGTAAAGTGTAAAATCATAATAAATGAAATTAACAGAAACATATTACATGGATGATGAAATAAGGAAAAACACAACAAAATACTGATACTGTATTTATGTTGTGTGGAGCTCACACTTGCCCCAAAGAAAACATGATGGCATGTTACCCCAACATGAACCACTAAGTTGGTAAAAAAAATTACTATATATAGAAACTACAGCAGACCTGGAGCATCTCCTGGTGTCTTCTTTGGTGTCCCTCTTCATATCTTTATTTTCTGGCTTGTCTTTATCCACCTCCTTATCCCTCTGTTGGCCTCCACTACTTTGCTGCCTCTTCTCAGCCATCAGCTGGTGGTTGCAGGGGGAGGCTCCGTCCCCTCCGCTAGAGCTACAGTCCTGAGTGTGATGCCCCAGCCCTGGAGTCACCACCAGACACTTCTCACAGAGCTGAGAGTTTGAATCCTCATCCAGTGGCTCAGCAGAGCGACGGGAAGAAGGGGGAGTCAGCTGGGCGATGTCGCCCTTACTGTGAGGTTCGTGACCACGTGGGGGCAGCCGGCATGCAGAAGACTGGATGACAGTGCTGGGGACCGGGGTCTTACAATGTTTGTCCAGTCCCAGAGCGAGGCCTAATCCGAGTCCAGTGGTCTCTGTGGTGATGGCATCCTCGTGGCCATCCTCACAGCTCCCACAGCAGACACAGGAGTTTAGCAGGCAGTGAGTGGCCACAAGGGGGCCACAGGGCTCAATCTCAGAGGGAGTGGGCCGAGGCAACAGCAGCTTGTCCACAGCCAGCTCTGTCAAGCTGGGTGAGCGAGGGTTGAAGATGACTGTAGCAGACAGCTTCATCCCTCCCATTCGATGGGCGATGACCTCAGCTGTTTCAGACGCTGTCCCCTCCAAACCCATCTCCCACCCATTGGTGTAAGGCAGAGGTTCAGAACCAGGGGCAGAGGTGCACGGGGGGCGCTTTGCAGTGGGACAGTGTGTGTTCAGGCTGCGTGGCTGTGGGCACGGCTGCTCTGATGTTGTCTCAGAGTACCAGCCGTTCCTAACAGAGTCTGGCCTTGGTCCAGGCTTTCGTTGCACAGGACGGACACACTCTTTAGAAGGAGAGGCAACATAATTACAAGCCTCTTTTGAGATGCTGGTGGTGCCATCTCCTGCTGAGTCCAGGTCCTCCATGAAGAAGACCCTGTCCTCCTCCTCTACATAGATGCCTGTCCTTCCCCGGATCCCCAAGATCCTGCGTGGAGACGCCTCAGTACTGGAAGCCCCACTGGAGCCTCCTGGCTGTCCTCTATTAGGATGATGAGCTGGGGACTGACCCTGACTGGGGGGTGACAGCAGAGTGGACATCTCATCTCCTACGCGGTACACCATCATGTTGAGCTGCTCCAGTTCCTCCTCATCGTACTGCATGGAGCAGGCCAGCTCAGCCTCCTCTGCCTCCTCACACAGCAGGCCCTGCTCCTGCTCCTCCTCCCCCCTCTCAGTTTCCACCTCCTCCCAGCCTTTTTCTACTTCTGCCAACTCCTCCTCCTGACTGGGACAGACAAACGGAGCAACTTGCTCCACTTCCCCCTCACTCTCTCCTTTAGAGGTGTCATTAGCAGGGACGCAGGATGAGTGATTCTCTTGGACTGGTGCTGGTGTGCTGTTTGTGGCCTGTCCCTGGCTTGTGGACAACTCCCCGTCCTGAGAAATACACAGGTTCCTCTCCAGCGTCATCAACTCCTCCTCAGTCAGTGTCTGGAGCAGGTCTCTGCAAAAAACATCATAGGATAGTTGCAGCATAGTGATAGTGGAATAAAGATAATTTATATGATGTTTGATATTCATGGCCTATACCTGATTTTCTTCAATAAAGTGCGAAAAGGCCTGAAGAGCTCAGACATGTCCTCTGATTTTCGGTCTAGGTTGAGAGGTCCCTCTGAATACACAACCAGCCCACTAAAAAAAATGTTTAAAATTCTGTAAGAGGGTGGGAAGGAGCAGAAAACAAAGAGGGTGGTGGAAGGATAGGCAACACTTACCACACAATGGCTAGTCTGGGAATTGTAAACATCAGCGCGGGTTCATAGTCATCGATCATGTCCTGTGTGAGATAGCCAAGCTTTAAGGCCCTGAAACAACAGAGAGAGGAAACATGATAAAAAAATTTTTACCTCATCATCTCCATGTGATATTTAGATTCAAATTATTTCCAGACGAAGTTTGTCACTCTGTAAATTCACCTCTCCACAGTCTCACAGAAGAGCACAATCACTTCCTGCTGTACGTAGTATTCTTTGGGAGACTTCACAGGCACCATGGCTGACACATAGCTGCCAATGGAAGAAAAGAAAAGTGGAATTTAACGAGATTCTCAGCGTTTAAATGTTTTTGGCACACTTGTACAAAAAACCTTGATTGGATGATAAATCTTGCAGATACAAATGATAATAATAATGTCTGGTTCCAAAGTTTACCTGAGTTCAAACTCAGCAAAAAGGCTGTCGAAATGTCGCAATGCATCCTTCATGCGGTCTGTGTACAGGTTGAGGTCTCTCAGGGCCTGATCCCTGGTGATGTTGCGCACCTCCTCCAGGCTGCGAGTAAGGTCCTTAGCCAGGGGTCTCATAGCTATACTTTCTATCTCCCTGTTCATGATGATGGAGCCTGCAGCCAAACACTGGATAACAACAAGCACATCATTAATTATCCCGCCTTGTATGGAGATTAAACTGCGACAATTATGTTTACAATGACACATTTGACCACCAACAATCAATGTAAAATTGACATTTGGAGTAGGCAGTACTTTTACGCTTGTTTACGACTTAAACAAAGTTGTTTTCTTCCAGACTAATGCTAGAGGGAATACACTACCTCAGCCCCAAACCACAACTGCCCCGCCAAGTTGTCATGACGAATCTCCTCAGGGAACTTGACACAAAAGTCTCTGTTGGCCCGGTCGTTGGGGATACATTCATCCATGATCTGACTGATGATGTTCAACACATTGTCCTGCAGATGAACACAAGAGTGACAGAAACCAAAATTGAACAAACTAGTTGGAGGCATAAACATGAGTGAGTGAAAATCTGTTTTTGAAAAGTGATTTTCTCAGTGTTTCACTAATGCTGGTCAATAATCCACGCTTAAACATTTGTCACCCTTTCAAGAGGGCCATTGTATTACGGTGCTTGAAGACCATTGATTAGGAAGAGAATGAAAACAATTTGACAAGTACATGAGACCATTATGGCCCTCAAAGCTACATTCTCCCTCAGTAAAAACAGTGAACTAAAGCCCGTAATTCCGGCAGTGAAAATGCAGTGTCACACACAACAAGAGCTGATCAAGAGCTTATGTGCCGCTGGCATGTACAACAGCCATAACAATGACTTACAATGAGCCTTTCACTCAACCGCAGCTGCACTGTGTACTGTAATCTTGTCAGGCACAGCACTGCGTCTTTCTCTGCTCACCCCGAGGAGAAAGATTAAAAAGCTTTGAGAGGGAGAGCTTAACCACTGATTTCTTTATGGCGATGTGTCTTGGCCCGGTCCGAGTAGCACCCCACTGTCTGTGAGCGTCTCCCAGCAGGGGATACCAGTGATAACCTTCACTTCTGTTGGTTTCAAATCATCCAGGGGTAGTGACTCTGGCATGATACCAGACTGTCTGGCTGGCTGACAAAAGACTGGCTTCTATCCTTTTTTTCAACCTCTTCACCATCCATTTCTGACCCTTCTCTTCTTGTATATGCAAACTAACTCAGGCTTTGTCCATCTCACACACACACTCACAGTGGCTCGCCTTCTCCAGCAGGCCACACTGTAAGAACAGCCGTGCCAACATAATATGAGCAGCATGCCAGCAACCCCCACAGAGGTCCATGAATAAGAGCTGATAGTTGCAGTGGCAGGTTCAAGCACAACATTTTGGCTCGACTGTACTTGCCTTCTATTCTTGGGGCCTCAGGGCTGTGGGGTATCGTGCTGCTTTATTCATTGCCCAAAAGCCTTGAGGCCTCGGAGGCACGCCACCTTGAGAAGCCTCCTCTCTGAACTTATAAATGGCTGTTAAACATTTTCATTGCTACTTGTCAGGGAAGAAAATCAGAGATTAATTTGAGTTACAGACGCAGTCTAGCAAAGGCTGCTCATTTTCAATCGCTACAAAAGATCTGCTTGATAGAGAATACCACAGCAAAGAAAAACAAGGTGACACCTTGGCAGAGGGGAAGATGGAGGGGAAGAGACAGAACAGTCGGGGATCAAGTGATGACCTTATTAAGTAGTTCTCCCTGTGTGCCCTGTCGGTGGGGGGGAGGCTGAGGCACAACGGGCCAGATGAGAATCTCCTCCACTACCTCCAGATCTCTCAGCATGATGCAGCATGGCAGCCATCACTCACGAATAGCATCGCCTGCTAAGCTCCTCTAAGCCATGACCTCATAAAGGCCTAAGACAATAACCTGTATCATCACATACAATAACTCACCTACCTATAGATTCCTCAATCTGATGAATATTCAGATGGACAAAAAGGGAGCAATACCTAAACAAATTCTAATTCTGAGTACAATTTCTTCTACCAAAGCTGCGGTTACAAAATGCCTCTTTCTAAAGTGGCCACTCTCCTAACCATTTACTAATGGCCCACATGACACACAGCTCAGTGTTATCAAAGCAAAGATGAGTGTGTCCGCTGAATGCTTCCAAACAAAGTCTACTTATCTCACCTTATCAGCAAAACTGCTTCATAGAGGAACCCAGCCAAGCACTCTTTGGTAAGGCAAAAGGCCTATCACCACGCCTGTATCCGGAAAATGATAATAAGGCCGTTGTCTATTTTTAGTTTTGAGGCCAATCCAAGGTCCAGCCAGGTGATTATGTGAATGAAATTATTTCTAAAATAAACATGTAATGATGGCTCAGAGTCATATTCAAGCCTGGGGCTACTTTACCTCAATTCCAGCTTTGCTCTGCTATTTTATGTATTATTTAAACAGAATGAATGAAATATGAGCACTAATTTAAGCATATTGAAACATATTCTTAGTGAAATGAAAGGCAAGGGAAGGATGATGATTCTGAGTTAGTTCCTTGTATTGACCTGACAGGATCGGAACTGATTGACCAGCAGGGTACATCTCTGAGGGTCCTTCCTGCCGTCGAGGCTGTCCAGCTCAGTGGCCACCTGGTTAAGCTCTTCATCAGCGTAATAGAATTGGGCCAGGAGCTGAGGGTCCGTCCTCTGTACAGAAACACAAGGAAACACAAGGAGGTCACCGTCAGTATTGCTATAGCTGTATGTGAGAATGAATATAATCAAAGCAAGACAAAGATCGTTCAAAACAACAAACAAAAGGTTACAAATGACAATTAATAAGATGATTTAGTACTGAATTTGAAAATAGTGTACCTGCTGTGTATAAGTTGTGTCGAGTTTGTTTGCCTGTACATTCTACAACAAAACCTCTTCAGGATACAAGCAGGCTTAACAAGACATTATATTTTTCTTACTGAGGTTTTCTTGAAGATTTTCTGCCCCTAGATAAGTATATTTACTCATCTTATTTTGCTATTCTGGCTATTAAAATTATAAAGATAGAAATCATTACAAATATATATTCTGAGATACTGTGAACAATTAATGAGAGCTACAGTTGCTCAGTGTTATTTGGGTCAATACAGAACATTATAGGCAAGTTATCAAATTTAATATACCACTGAATATCTTTCATTTAGTGAACATTACATACTTCACAGCAAAGTAAGTTGTACAAAAAGACTGAGTGTCCTCACTGTTTCTTAAGCTGTGGACACAAATAGAGCTCCAACAGCTGTGAAATCAGACCTAACCTTATATGTCAAAGCAGCACAATATTTACAGAAGAAATTACGGGACATCAAACCAAACAATGCTTTTATTTGACCCTAAACAGAGCACAGGCAAGGTTAATTCAGGACTTGGAATTGACTGTAACACCCACTAGACGCTGTGCTTTGTGTATCCTGTCAGGAGAAGCCTGGCGCAAAATCTTATGATTTACGATATTGCAAAAGGTGTGATTAAATTCCAAGTGCCTTCGGCAAGAAGTTCTACTCGCACCCCTGAGGTAATTCATCGTGTCATTAGAAAGTTCTATGCCAATCAAAATAATTTTATAAAACTTTATCTTGAATTTAACTTTATTTAGCTCCAATCAATTTCCGTTCAGTGTCATGCCATCAACCTTGTACTAGTGAATATCTTTGCATGCGCTTCAGTTATTGTCCTGTAATGTAAAACATAAACAGGCTGCTCAAATCCCTTTGGGAATCTGTCATTACACAGGTCACTGATCATGTGTTTACAGTGCACATTACAGTCAGTCTCTGTCATTCCTCTACCCAGAACCAGGTGCTATTAATCTAAGAATTTTACATAGGGCTGTCCTGACCATAATAATGACCTAATATTTATTTATATTTTTTCCCTTCATTATGAAGTTAACAGTGCACACAGGCCTACCACAAAAAAATATAAATACAATTTAGATATGTCTTACAATTGAAAAACTCAGCAATAATAAAATACAACATGGTTGTTTTTTTATGATATTATCTATTGTGTCTTGTGGTAAAGAGAGAGGATGTCCGTTTTGAATCTGCTGTGGCAGCTCAGTCTAGATGGGATTTAAACAGTGCCAGAATGATGCTGAGCCCATGCCGATACTAATTTTTCAGGAAGCAATACAATTCCGTTATCAAACGATATTCACTATATATTTACAAAGTTTTAATGAAAAGGAAATTGATGGGGCCACTGTCTATTACTTTCCAGAAATGTATTTCACAAACTACTTAGGAACTTAATGTGAGGACAGTACTTGACTCCAACACCTGCTCTGCTACATGTGCTGCAGACATAGCTGACAGGATTGTAAACAACAGAGTCAGAGTTGTTCTACTGGACAAACAATTTCTAAATTACCCCAATAATCTTTTTCGTCTCTATGTTCTGTAAATAAAAGTTTTGATATCAGACAACATATATGTCGCCACAATATATTTGTGATAGGCCACCATTAGCCAACCAATGTATTGGTCCATCTCTACAAACACCTCGGTTTGCAACCAATAGCTGCACTTTTGCATTCTGTGTACCAGCAAAATCCTAAAAACAGAAGCAAAATCATTTCCTGCTAATGCTGTTATACAACTGAAATGGAAAATAAATTAAATATTTTTCTATACCTGGATAGCTCAGTGTGTCCCTCACAAAGCAATGCCTTCAGTGTTTAAAGGAGCACTACATTTTGACAGTTGCCATCCCAGGAACACACACCTGGATTTTTAGCCAACAGGCAACCTAGTTATCAAATGCCTGGCCTGATTACATTACTTGCCTTTCAAGGTGTAGATTATCGTTTATCATTATATGCTATCTTTTGCTAACCCTTCTGGTTCACCAACAAAGACACTAAAGAGGGAGTCATTCCCAGCAGAGTGCCTTTCTACAGTCTGTCTGTAGTCTCCTCTCAGTGTCAGGTGTTCAGTGTGAGCACTGCTTGGAAGAGGTGCACTGGAATGGCACACTTTAAAAGTAGAAAATGCCTCTGAAATGAATTACAAAATATTTCCTCTACTCTTTGGCACTGCTCCAGCTGCAGTGGCCCTAGGTGACCACCCACCAACCCGGAGTAACCTCCCCAGTGTCCAAAACCTGCTTGCTGATCTCATAACGTGTGTCAATTATTCATTTCAGCTGCAAAATTTAGTAACAGATGTCATGCATGGAGAAAATCAAGCAACAATGGAAAATGAGGAATGTTTCCTTGTGTGCTTTCTTTTGATTGTTCAACTCGTTGCAACTAGGTGCTCAGGAGAAGCACCAGGTAACGGTTTATTAATTAAGGGAACTGTATGCTGTATTCATTCACTATGCTTGTTTCCACGCATAGTGCTTGGGGGAATTATGGGGTGCACAGTTTTTAGCTCTGCATGTGCAAAATACATTGTCAGACATAAGCAGCTGCAGCATGCAGATACTCAATTGGGTAATTTTCTGTGTGTGGTTGGCAAGTCAATGCATGAATTACATATTGTGTTGAGTGAGTCTCCTGGTTACAATAAGACTGTGTTACTACAGCACTTTGGTGTTAACAGGTGGAGTATTTTACGCATAGTTTCACCCATTCCAATCATTCATACCCAGCAGTAAATCTAACTCTTTTATTCATCTTTTGCTTTGGGGATACAAAACCTAATCTCATGCAAATAAACAAATGAAACGGAGAGAGAAAGCAATACAGAAGCGTAGAGGGAGCAGTCATGCCGAAGCAACTGAGCACAAACTTGAAGGTAGTATACTACAGGAACATACTGTCGATCTGTAGGGACAAAAATAAAATCAGGTAAGTAGGGCACTGTATAGGCCGGCTTACCAACAGATTGCTCCCCCATTTGCTTAGGTTTTGTAACGATTTATGAGTAAAAAAAACTTTAGATGGACGACACATATTCATACATAACCACATTTTCGACAAGCATATATGGTAAATGATAAAAATTGCAATAATCCTGACAAGAGGAGTTAACAAAGGTTAATAGTGTGAAAGCTTCCCAGAAGAGTGGGTGTAATTAGAGAGGCTGGCCCTGGTAGAGGATTTGTGTCATTATCTCCCACCATGCTCCCCTCATTGTGGGGAGAACAGAACAGTGCAGCAAATCACGCCACTGCTGAGCGTAACACATGTGGAGCCACAACACACAAGGCAGGAATAAAGACAGAAACATGTAAATAGAGTAACTATATGGCTTGGACCTACCCAAATATAATTGCAATCCAAACTTTACAGGAAAATCAAGACGCCAAAACTAACAAACACTTCAAGCACACAAGACACAAACATCCTGGGGAAGGCTCATGTTAACCGAAAGGTTAATGGTTCTGAAAATGGCGACCACATGCCGACGTGCATCATCGCAAACCACATGGTCCCAATGATGGCACAGGAGCTTAAAATGACAGCATGACTGTGCAGACTGGAAGAAGGCAGAGCTACGCCGGCAAACAGGCCCATTTGCCTGCCGTGCATCGACTGTCTGGAAGTGTTTTTCGTGAAGTGAAAAGCCACAGAATACTGGTATTTACCGAAACCTCTCGTAGGACCTTTTCCCTTAAGTTTGCAGTGTTTCCTGTTGCGTGATGCTCTCCCTGTGGACCCCCGCTTTTCTCTCTGAATATGATACACGGTGCTGTTCCCTCACTCTCTCTCATTAATAATGAAACAAACAGCAAGGAGAAAACACACAGATATATCCTACAGTTGGCTCGCATTATTACTGTGAGAGGGAAAAACTAAGAACATACCTCTCTAAAATGGTTTTCATTTGCATTTCGATGTATCGTCGTGACATGGGATGGCACAGCAGTCTTAGCTAACACATGCTCAGCTATATCATGCCATTTCAAACCATATTTTTTGTCAAGGTCAAATTTGTATTGTGGCAGTGCTACCACAAGAAGGATAATTTGCAATTTTTTAAATATAGCTGAGTTCATTTCCCAACTCAGCACTCAACTTTGCAGCGCTTCTTTCATTAACTTGAATCCCACAGCGGAAAATCGATAATATTCCTGCTCAGTATGTACATGTGTTTGAATTTTGATGTCTCTGCCAAGTTAGTTTTACATCTAATCCATACAGGTGACTCTTAGTATATATAACTGTGAGCAAATAAAGCTTAGTGTTTCACACTCTTCTAAAGTGTTCATTCTTAAGAAGGTCACACTCAGTATATTCTCCATACATCTAAATCATCCGTGACTAGTATATGATAGGAAGACAATGAAAAAAACAGCAGAGATAAGACAAGGGCTGCATAATATTGGGAAAAGAATAACATTGCAATATTTAGTTTTTCTGTAATATATATTGTAATATGAAGAAATACGTGAATTTTCAAGAGCCAACTTGAACTACTCTATTTGGACAGCATTAATGGTTCCAAAATGATTAGAGTGTTTTTGTAGGGAGTGCATCTGCATAGAAAATAAAAAAAAGAACTTCTAATGGTGTAACACTGGCAAAGGCTACCAAAATAGTTTTTCTAATTTGGAGGGCATTCTGATCTGGCTTTTAGACCTGATTTAAATGGTTAGTTGTGTTGCTTCCTGTAGCGGCACCAATTGCAAGACAGTGCCGACAGAGTGCCTGTTTTTGGTCAACATCGTCTTTTCTAGCTGAAATATTTCCCTACAACTGAGGCTGCATTTCCTTTTCAACCACAGCTTGCTTTTCAGTGTGTCTCTGCTGTTCCACACTCATTTTGCTGGGCACATGTGGAGCCTACATGTCAACAAACTATGTGTCTTGCAAAAAAAAGTTTAAAAAAAAGATAACTCAGTGTATCCAAGACCCTCTAAATCAAAATAAATTATGTAATGTCAGACAGATTTCCCTTGTAGTATGAAAAATAAGTACCAATTTGGTTTGAGTTAATTTGCCTTACTTCCCATTGCAGTGTCCATGATGAGATGATACACTGTACAACCCCTTATACGACTGTAAATAATAATATCCATTATTGCATTTGGCATCACTAAAATGGAAACAAATATAAGTGGGCTTCTCTGAATGTGTAGGCTAGCGGGAAATGAGCACAAAAGAAATGTTAATTATACAGGAAGAAACCAAACCCACCACAAGATGAGGTATTTATCTTTAAATCTAAATTTAACCCCTGAACAGTGAGAAAAGCAATGATATCACGAGTCAGGAGGCAGATCTGACTGGACAACTGCACAACAATGAGTGAGTCTATGATACAAATGTCACAATGACCAAACAGGAAAGAAGAGTGGGAGACAGTGAAAGACCTTTTTCTAGCCCCGGCACAACAAGGCTCACAGACCGATGGCATTCAGTCGGAGATTTCAGAAACATATAGGCCAACGCTGAAGGAGGAAGAAAAGGAGTGTTTGAGACAGACACCGTCCTATGGCCTCCTCCTGCTGCATTCCTCACACAAGAGGGAACATTCCTGCAGCACTGCATCATGGGGGAAAGTCAAAGACAGGCAATGTTCACGGCATGTGGTTTTGGATAGGCGGCAATGCTTCAGCTGTTTGGTCTACAAGTTTGGTGTGCCGTGGAATAGTCATTTATCAAGTATCAGAAAAAGGGCATGAAAGCACTTAATTCCATGAAATAATTGTAGTGTAGATGCCTACTTCCTCCTCCATTTCTGACACGGTGTGGGAACCTAAGGCCTGTTGCACCAGCTGTTCACTAGTTCAAACTCTCGCCAAGTTATAAAGTACATATAATGTATGTAAAACAAAGCAGGGTGGTCCACGTAAACTAGTTCTTATGTAGAGATTACAGTAGCTGTTACTAGTATTTACAGCTATTACACAGCAAACTAAACTAGGCCTGACATTAACTTTGTGAAAACTTAAAGAGGTAATGGGATATATTTGAGGCACGACACTTAAAATGTTGTTTAATAAGTATGTAAAGGATTTTAATTACATTTTGCAACACAACAGTAAACCTGAAATTAGACATTATGCCATTACCATCAGACTGAATGACCAACTGACCTCTGTTAGGTTAGTGTAAAATAAGGTATTTTCCACTTTCAAAATTGTATTAATGCTACTCTTTAATATAATTATCTCACCATGTGTGCATATATAATAATTCAAATGAAGCAGAAGCTTAAGTGCCAAAAACTGCAGTTCCCTGAATGGCCACTTGAGGCTGGCTCCTAAAGTGAGTCAATCCCCATAGACTCCCATGTTATAATGTTCAACTTTAGAGTAGAAATAACCATATTTACAGCCTGGTACAACAAGCGAATTCGGTCTTGACAGCTGATTTCCCTGTTAATACCAACTGTAAAGGGGGTGAATTTTTAAAGAATTCACCCATTTAAATTGTACCCAGGATTAAGGATATACATAAATCAGGGCGTGGTCATTACAGGTTGGTACTGTCAAAGGGCAGTCAGAAAGTTCATCCATTTTTATATACAGTCTATGACATTTACAAAGCATTGGCAGCTAAGTTTTACAAACTATTTGGTCCTGTTTATGTAGTTGATTGGTTTCATTGGAGAGCACAACAGATCTTTCCTTGAAACGGATGACCTACTCAGTAAACTAGTTTTCTAGGGCAGAGAGATAAGGCCTTTAAAAGCAATAAAATACAGACTAGTCCTTTGTCGGCGATTCATATCTCCAGCGGTAATATTTACCTTGTTACATGGACTATGAGTCAGTGATGATGTTAGATGCTGCTCTAAAAAGAAAAAGAGGCAAGCTATCTGTTGAAACAAGGGCCTGTTCTCATCTGCTTACATAACAGAGGTTGGCACACAGTAAAGTACTAGCTTTGGCATTTAGTCTACAAGTTTGAAGTAAACAGTTAAGATAACTTACAAGTATAAAACAACTAACTGAGACTGAGGAAAATAAATAAAACACTACAAAAAAAGAAAAGAAAAACTTAAAGTAGCAATAAAATAAAGACACTGAAAAATAAAAGCGTTCCATCAAGGTCTTAACACTGTAGTACACAAGTACGTGTGTGAACATCTGGTGATCTGACTCCTGAGTTTGCAACTTGTGTCATCACCACCAATGACAGGTCTACCTTGCATAAGTGAGGAAATGATTCAGCAGATTCGGCTCTTGTCCCCTGTGGCGTGCCGCTCTCCCGTTATACTCCTGCTGTCAGTTGTCCTGGGTGCCCTCTCTCTGGAATGACTCTGAATTTCTATCCACTGCGGTCACAAACCCATCATTTCAGACGACGAAGATCCCATAACTTCGTCTGGAGTGACAATTACCGTTAAGCCTCCTCCATCGCGCTGTTTCACAATGACTCTGTGAAATTTCTGCCTGTTTTGCTTAACATAAAATCAATAAGAAGCGGTGACGGTGTGACTCTTATTGAAACGTGTTACTGAAAGTTGCCTGCTGTTGTATGATCAACAATTTCATCATCCCAGCCAGCTTTCTCCTTCAGCTGCTGATTCCGGGCTTCATTTCCATTCAGACTGTGCAGATGATGACGGCTGTCAGGCTAATGCTTCATGAGCGTCCATAGCATCGCTGCATGCACACTGAGCCCACTTAAGGGACTTATGAGAAGCCTTGCCAGTGCCCTCCATACTCTATTCCAGGCTCTATTTGCCGCTTTCTGGCTGCCTTCCAAGGATCAGAGGCAAATATTGTAGGGGGAAACCAGTTCATTCTGCTTCATTCAGTCAGCTGGCAGACTGGCAAAAAGCAGCCGGGTACAGTTCATCACCTTATTTATTATTCAGGACTCAGCATAAAAGCCATGGCAAGAGCAAGCCAATCATTTCAGTAACAAACAAGGAAACGTCTTCAACCATTATTTATATTAAGTTTGTCAGAATAAAAAGCGTAATCTTTCTAAGGATGCAGTGTTATGCTGAACTAGATGCGGTTGTGTTGAGTCATTCCTTTCGTGTTCAGCTTGCATCAGGAGTTTAGTTCCTACCTCTGTGTGTTGTTTTCTGCAGCTACAGAGTTATTGATGGTGATCTTTCAACCATAAACTCTAACCATCTTGAAATCCTTTCAGCAGCATTTGAAGATGCTCCAACTTTTTGTGTTTACATAAATGTGCAGCTGCATTAATAGAATAATAGCCTGCTGAGGAGTATTTATGCTCTAACCAGATGAAAGTTGATTTCAGCAGAAAACAGAAAGAGAAGCCAGCCCATCTGGACTGATGGTATAATCTGCGTGCCTGTCTCCTCTCTGAGGGACGGAATAATCTGGCATTTGGACTGCAGCAATGACCTATGCATGTGCCTGGCACATGGGCTACCATGCTGTGGTAATACTGCGGGGGCATGGTGGATTAAGGTGGCTACAAGGCGTGTCCAGGATCCCCTGATGGTTGTGTTGTGACACATAGGGACACCCCTCTTCCCAACAACCGCAGGGAAGTTCTTATGCAAGAAATAATCTGGTTATACAATCCAGAACTGGCAGTTAAATCATGGCTACAGAGGGGTAGATGAATTTTACATACACAAAATCAGCAACCTGACATCTTTCATGTATAAATCAGTGTCATAAAGAGACGACAAGATTAGTGAAGGATTTATATCTTCATGCTGGGATGCCTAGTTTCCTTGAACTAGACGAAACTTTTAAAAAAAATAGCTGCTATGATTCCTTTCTGCAGTTTCTGTCAAGGATGTGCATGATTCACAGTCAAGCTAATTCTGTCCACATACTGTTCATTGTTACAAACCGTGACTGAGGGTAGGCAATGCTCAGGCTGTCCCAAATTACACACAACGACGGCCATGGACAGCAAGAGTACGTGTGCGAGCAAACGCACATCTTTGAACGCTGTCTGTGGAGATTAAAGGCATGCCAGTCGACAGGCACTGACATCTCAACCTCACTGCAGAATAGCAATATAAGTACATAATCTGTTTGTATCTTTGCGCTCTTCCAAAAAAAGGGTTTTATTCACTGCAAAACCTTACTGCACATTGGTTACTCAAATTGTCATTTACATTCTTTTTGCTATCATATTTCGGCAAATAAAAATTACAGTATCTGTCTAATCTACCTTCTTTCATTCTAAGATAGCGATACCAATGTGTGGCATCATTTAAGTCATTACAGACTTTGTTAATGCAACTCACCTCACCTCTGCCACATGAAAACTATAGCACAAGAACATAAAAATATTTAATGACTGAAACACTATATAAAATATGTGTTTCTTAAAAAACCTCAAGACAATTTGTCCAGTCTTTAGAATTTCTTATTATCTCAGTCTGAGAGTCCACCAAGAAGAAACACTGGTGCTGATAAAGAGCAACATCCTCTCAACTGTAACAAAGGCCAAAATCTAATCCCAGAAACACAGGCCTCCTATTCTCCTCTCCTCTTATTTCTTATCATCCATTGCTGGCCAGACAGAGCACAAAACATGACGGGGAACAGTTGAACATAGACAAAGGGCACCTTGAGTAGATGTTTTATGTTCATCATCAGTGACAATGAATAGAGGAATTTAAAAGGACTTTGATCAGAGGGAGTACCATTTCTCACCAGTAAAAACAAGGTCTAGAAAAGAGTGCAACCCCTTCTCTGTGGTACCTTTAAATCTCACTCCTCTTCCACAGCTAAATTCCTTCAATCATCGCTTCCTCACACCTCGGACAGTGGGCCCTGATTCCTCAATCCTGCAATGAATTTAAAAAGGCTTTCAATCGCCTGGCCTGTCTCAATCTGCACTAGGGTCAGCTCTCTAAATCCCGGCAGCTGACACCAAATCAATTACCACATGGCTGGTGGGTAAGCAGAATGGGACAGCCACAAAGAAGTCCAGAAACGGGGCTAAATATGAAGCCACATTGACCACTGCTCAGCAGTTTGCTGTTCTCTCGACTCTGTGCCAACTGTGCAGAACCAACCCTGCAAAGACAAACCGCCAAACAGCAGAACCTTCCACAGCGAGACCCGTCACGCCCTGCAGAGTATGGAGCGAGTAAATTATCAGCCATAAAAATCTACCAAGAGATATCATAATCATATATTTTGTATAAGTTGTAATTCTTTTAACATTCATCAAATTAATCAGATCTGCATTAAAGATTATTTTTATTATTGATATTTTTGATTAACCAATTCATTATTTACACAATATTAAATGTTATAAAAATTGTTCATGATTTCGTAAAGGCAAGAGTGATGTCATTAAATTGCTTGTATTTTTCTAACCAACAGTCTGAAACTCAAAAGATGTTAAATGGTCTGCACTTATATAGCACCTTTTTCTACCTTAGTGGTACTCAAAGCGCTTTACAGTGTGTTTCGCATTCACCCATACACACACACACCAATGGCGACAGACTTCCATGCAAGGTGCCTGCCTGCCATTGGGAGCAAATTCAGGTTCAGTGTCTTGCCCAAGGAAACTTAGGCATGCGGAGGAGCCGGGGATCGAACCGCCAACCTTGCGATCAGTGGACAACCCGCTCTACCACCTGAGCCACAGCCGCCCTGTATTCATATTCAGTTTATAATTACATAAATTAAGAAAGGCAGCAAATCTTAGTCAATTTGATGTTGATTAGTTATGCAGCCCTATATGTAATACACTGGGGGTTTTTTTCTTTTCTCCTTGTTTATTTGTTTTCTTTCTTTATTACTTTTGATATTGTCATTATCATTTATGGTATTTGGGATGTGTGATTTGTTGTGTTATTATACCAATATAAAACTGGGTTGTGTGTACTGTACAATGGATGTATGTGATGCAGATAACCCAATAAAAACACTTGGTCAAAAAAACAAAAAAACACATATGGACTATATAATGTCAGAAAATAGTGAAAAAATACAATGTAATGAAATCATACTTTAACAAAACTTAAGGCAAATTCTTCAAATTATATATTTTGTCCGAGCAACAAACCAAAATTCAACAATATTCTATTTAAAATTGTATTAAATGGGCGCCCCGATAGCCTAATGGTTATGTCGCGTGACCCAAGTGCTAAGGCATAGCGGCTGTCCCGGGTTCGAATCCGACCTCGGGCGTTTACCGCGTGTCCTTCCCCACTCTCTCCCGTTTCTGACTCTATCCACTGTCCTATCCAATAAAGCCATATTAAACATTTAATTTAAAATGAATCTAATGATGAAAATTGCAGCAGAATAATTTTGTCAATTAACTAACTGGTTCAACTCCAGGCAGAAGTTCCTTTTTACAAGCCCTTTTAAGTTGGCCATAAAAATATAAAGCATTATAAATCTAATGACCCTGTCTCCAATTTTCCAAACAGATGTTAGTAAGTTTGCGTGTCATCACCACCTCTTCACAGATGAACATTTCTTTTCAAATCAAATTCAGCTGATGCATTTTAAGCAGGGCCCACACAGCCTGCAACAAAGGAAAACAGGCTTCTGAGTGGATGATAAGTAAAAATGTGTTTCTTTGTCGAAACCATCAGCTGTCAGCGTGTCTGCTTTTCTTTCTGACAGTGTAGACAAACATCTCCAAAGCATCTTTTATGGTGGTTTGACAATGATTTATGACCACGGTTAATACTTACATGGCTTGTTGTGTTTCATTAACATGCATATTAATGATTTTACACCATTGTTGTATTTACAAAACAAATGAGGTTGTGAAATTTGACCTTAAGCCATTAAGCAGACATTGATTTATTTATTTTAGTCATTATCCCAACCATTCTGTACCAAACATTTGCTGCTTCTAGCCGATCAAATTTGTTGGATTTCTTAGTTTTCTAAGATAACAAGCGATTTGAGGAAGTCAGCTTGGGCAAGAAGAAATTGTGATGACCATTTTTCACATTAGACTGACTTTTTCAAACTTTTTTCAAACTCAAACACAACTTTTTAGTAATTATAAATGCAATTCAATTAATAAAGACTTAGTTAACTAAAGCTTTATGTTTTACAAGCCAAAAGCCACAATTGGTCTTTCTATATTAAAGATAACACTTCAAAAATGACACATTATAAACTAAAGTTATCACTCACTCCATTTAGATAAGGAGGAGTGCAGCATGAGCTATCTACACAGTGAAATATTCTGCAAGCAAACGGGGGAATGAGGGACTAAAAATTAGCAGCATCCTGCAGACTGAATGCACCCGGCTCGGCGCGAGCTGTGAGCCCGTCACGCTGACAGATGAGGTGGTGGCAAGCTGAAGGTCAGCTCCTGAATACCTGATGGAATAACAGCAAAGAGAGGAACACAGGCTACAGAGGAAGTGTACAGGTTTAGCCTCCTGACATCTCTCTCTCTCTCGCCATCAGTCACTCCGCAACTCTGCGCTGATGAATGAGAAGCGATGAGACTTGGCCATTTCGGCTGCCTGGAAACCGGAGCCAGGTCTCGTCTTTGTTTGCAGCGATGTGCAGGGTGGCACATTTTTGAGAATGCTGCTCCCCTGATTTCAGCATCTCTAAAGGTTATTTACTGTTCCCTGCACTACGTATAGGGTCAACTTTAGCCACAAAATACACAAGGTATGAGATCTTTGTAGATATTTTCAGATATAGGAGGTTGAGCTTTCACATACAAACCAGTCAAACCAGTTTAAAAGCCTTGAAGGAATGTAAAAAATCCTACCTCACTATTGTGTATCCTTCCTTACTGTGACTTAAACCTTTTCCCTCATAACCTTAAAGAAGGCCGCGGGACATTCATTCTACACTTCCAGACGTTTGATGGGAGATACAAGCAGAATAGACAGGTACATTATTTCCCACACAGAGCTGCACACCACCCTCTAAGAGGCTGAGAAGGGATTGAGTAGCGGGGGCAAAAGAAAGTCCTCCTCTGTGGGACTTATCTGGGGAGGTAAAGAGCAGCTCTGGAAATATCAATATATTCGCTTCAGTCAAGGAAACAAGCTGATTCAACACTTCTTCTATCTCCAGGAGAACATAGTTCACTACTAAACTGCTTACTGATGGTGCACAATGACAATGCTACTTGGTGTTCAACGATAAATGCCAGAATATGGGGGTTGGACACAGATTTTAATTACTGCAGGATGTATTTTCTCTCCGAGCAAAAAACAAAAGCAGCTTAGCCACTGTTCAGTATCAGGAGCATAAAGTAATCTGAACCCTCCTTTCATTACTGTTGTCTTTTCATGCTGATTGGCATAATTACAGAGGCTTTTTAGCACTTCTCTCTTCGCTCCTTTGAGGCAGAACTGGTCATTTAAATCCCACAGACTTATGTGTAATTCTGTTAATTCCTACCATGGCTGTGATTTGGCAGAAAAGGCGCTGATGCAATAGCTCAGCACTTCAGAGGCACTAGTCATTTACGAATGTAACAATGCTCTGGTGAACCCCAACACTTTGGCCTAACCCCAACAATGGACCGCAAAAATGCTGTGACGGCAAACATGGTTTAACACAGAAAAGGGGAATGACGCAGGTGTGTGTATGCGGTAAAGAGCAGGTGGATAATATGTAATCAGAGGCCTTTTATCTAAGCCTTGTCTGACATTACAGTTGCAGAAACTCCAATTACAGTTATTGTTTGATATGGCAGCTCAGCTGTATTGTAGCACGTGGAAGGCTGGCTTATCAACCTGTTCTCCACATTACAAATACATGTTGACTTTAAGTAAAGCAAGAAGCGTGCCAGGAAATACAACAGTGGCTGCACCACAGAGTCTACAACAAGCTTAAAACCTTCCTTTTGTGTTCGCTTTCTGTTACCATCTCTTATGTTAACGGGTCGGTTTTGACCCGTGTCTTAAATCAGCTGTAAAATACACTAAAAACTATTTTCTATCATCCAATTTGTTTCTCATCTCTTGGTTACCTTGTTAGGCTCCTTTATCCATGAACATATTGGTTTTAATATTCTTTTTTATGTCAGTATACCGGACATGCCCGTCTTTGTTTGTTTTGTTTTTGTGCAGGTATATGGGAAAACAAGGCAAAATGAGAATCCCCTGTTGGCTGACAGTGACCTGATGATTTCAGTTGTGCCTCTAATTATTGCTTTATAATCTTATTTTTATCACTGGGTCGAAACCGACCCTAACGATACAAAGGTATAGGCATAATTTAAACCAGAGCATTTTATAATTTAGTGAAAAACATTTTTTTTTATTTTGTTGAAATAGAGGTTCCTGACAAAGTCAAAAAGCCTTGATGCAATAAACTAATTTGTGTGGGTTTTTTATGCATTTAAAACCTAAAAATGGGTTGGTACCGACCCGAACACAAGAGGAAGGTTAACTATTATTGCTTATTTTACTCCCTCTCATATGTAGTGTATTAATGTTGCAGAATATTTAAACTACTTTAAAACTGTTTATTTACTGTTTGTCTACCACATTTTTTTTGTCGTGTTAAGCACTTTAGTTAGTTTGGTACTTTAAGAGCACAATATAAATAAAGATTATTGTTATTACTACTACTTACTGTGTGGCTTCTAGATGATTATGTTTGTATCAGGACTGAACAGTTCATCTAAATATTATCTAAATGGCAATACCATATCCCCAGAACTTTTTTTGATAAAGGCGAAATGTTTCACAACACACCTTTATAAATGAAGGACTGTGGTGCTACTGGGATGCTCTGGCCAACAAATCATATTCTCCAAAGTAAAGGAAACATGCTTGTTTAGTGCAGTCAGCAGCAAAAATCTGTCATTTTTATATTTACGTCAGTGGAAAAGATAAATTACCATTCACACTGAAATTGGGACTCATATTTGTCAAAATAATCAAAATATGTTGGAGGTTTTTTGCATATCATTCGTCCCCTGTCCTTATATATCATCTATATAACATCTCTTTTTGCCAGAGGATATATATAATACAAAACAATTTCCTGAACTTACGGAGACCCTGAAAGCACCAGTAGTCTTGATGTTGACTAAAGGCTGAATGCTACTGACCAGTTAAATACAGTAAGTGTTTTTCAAACAGAAGCAGCATACCTGAGCTTGACAGCATATGCAGTCTGAGGACAACACTCCTCCACAGTCTTGAGGAACTGGCCAAGAGTCAGGTCTGGACCCTGGTGAAGCACAATGAAACGGGGTGAACGAGGCTTCAGCACCTGCTTCAACAAGGTAGGCACAGAATAACTCCATAACACCGACCTGCTGCAGGGGCAGGATGAGCTTGTTGAGTCTCCTTCTCTCTGGCAGAGTGATCTTGGACGCGGTCATCTCATAGAGCAGCGCCAGCACGGAGATCTTATACGGAGTCACCCAGTCTTTGATACCGAACACGTTGGCGTGGACCACTCCGTTCGTCATCATAGGGTTGAAATACAAACTTTCATGCACACTCGCCATCTTCAGAGGGTTTATCCTGACGTTGTGGTGCAATGAATCAACATTTAACGGAGAGAGAAGTTGAATAGTGTCTAGCAGGCAGCAGCAGCTAGCTAACTAGCTTACCAAGTTCATTTAACATTAGCTACGCTTTGACGAAGGCAACAACACATCTACGTTTAGCTGCAGATAATATGCACATGAGGAATCTTACTGACAGCGAGCAGAAACTTCGGTCACTTCAGGTAATTTGTCTTATTTCATACATGTTGACACAAACTGCCTCTTTGCTTTCAAACCGCCCTCCTTCTGTCACATTAAAAGTGCGTCAGACATCTAATGGTTGCATTACCTCCCCCATCCGGTGGGAGTGTGAATTACACCGTCTGGCCATTGAGTACAAAACTCATGATCTTTACCACATTAGTGAGTCTAAGAAACTGAAATATGATTTAATTACACTCGTTTGTTGAGATGTTTGGTACAGTGTCTGTAATGTCAAATTCTACCTCTATCTTTCTGAGGTTTTACATCAGCTTCTCCCTCATATTTCAGTGTATCATAACATACTCTGCCGTCTCTTCCTCCCTACAGCAGTCACATCTGCCTCTCTTGAATAATGTTCTGTTTAATCCAGTGTGTCCAGATCTCAGTCTTAATATTATTATCTCCTCCCTCCTGCTCCGTCCTGCACACCTCATTTCTCTCACTTTCCTTTGAACTCTGTAAAACCGCCGTCCTTTGCTTTCGCCACTTTTTCTTCAGTCTCTGCCTAATGATGCTCTTTGTTTCTGTCCTGCTGAGGCTAACCCCCCAATCAGTGTGATTACTTTTTGTGGCTTCCTTTACAGTTTTATCTGCCGTTTCCTTTCATTCCAATGTGCGTCAGCAACCATAAAAATGTTTCTGTGAGTCCTGTCATTTGAGTTCTATGAAATGTTTATTGTATTTTTATCAAAATGTCTGCAAATTGGCCAGTGATGAGCTTTAGCCCAAACAAATGACTGTTCTCAGTGGTTTTGTGTTCTCTACCCACTGCTGTGCTCACAGTATTGCAAGCATTTCTCCTGTGTGGACTAATAGTTCCTTACTCATATCTTTTCCTACTTTAATATTGAACTCTGGGGAAGTAAATTCGACATCTACTTAATTTCCTCGACTTAGATGTGTCTGGGTAGACCTCGACTTTGGTAACTATCAATGTATACCTGTATGTAAGTTAGAAATAAACTTCTTATCCTTGTTCTTCTTTTCTAATCATGTAAAGCCTACTGTGGCGTCAGGAACCATCCATGTTGTACTGCTGGTAATGATGCTGTTGGACTCCTGCTAATGGATCCACTTGATGATCTGTTACTGTCTGCGTCACCATCCACCCAGAGCTTTTTGTTTCCCTCCTCTCCTCCCAACAGGGTTTTAAAGTGTCCTGTGTTGAGTGATCTTGACTGTGACCCTGCAAATTAACCCAGTAGTTTAGTGATATCTGTAACCTCCTCATCCCACTGGAGTTTCTCCCATTTCAACCTGCAGTGCTGCTGTAGGGATAGTTTTAATGGTTTTTTTTCATTCAAGTATTTTTTTTCACATTTCAAGCAAGACTAGGGTAACACTAAGGGTCTTAAAGGGACAATTTTCTGCTTTGAAAAACCAACATTGCGGGACACAGTCTGTAAAGAGTAGTTTGAGTTGAGCACACTACTCCCGTGGTTACAGTGAGAACACCTTTGTTTTAAAGTGCAGACTAGAAGTGAGTATTGTGCCTGCCTTGGTTGTGGCAGCTGAGTGCTGTGCAGGGGAGGGGTTGACGACCATCATGAGTATACTAACGTGTTATTACAACCCAGTGACTGTTGGTAACTATCATAGGCTCTGCGTCTATATTACGAAATTAATTTTCAAGTGCTCAGCGGCATCCACTCACTGTCTGTCCTTGTATTTAATAGTTGCTGGTTGCTTGAAGAGCATTTCTGCTAATCATACTTAATATTCAGCTATTACATCACCCCCTGTTATCACAATATGTAAGTACATCTGGACATGACATAGTGGAAAACCAAAATTTTAATCAAAAAGTAAGATTTAGTGCAATATTGTATCACTTTTAAGTGTTTTTTTTCATTGTCACTGTTGTGATTTTAAAGGTCACATATAGTGAAAATCCATGTTTATTGTGTTTTATGGTTGTTATAAACTTGAAGTAAAGATGTTTACTTATACCATTCTTAAAGCCCCCTACAACTAGATAGCCTCGAAGCTTTACAAGCTAATAACAATTTGACCTAGTTGCCATGTAACACCTAACTAACCAATAGTTGCCCAGCTCAAACTGTGATTGGCGCCTGAAGATGGATGGAACTGCAGCAGCTCATTGGTTTTCAGAGCAAAACATTAGGACAACTTAAAACTAAGGATTATACATGCTGAAATTAACCATCTTTGCAATATATTGGGCTAAAAAAACTGAAAGACACACAATGGGGACACATGAGACTTTTTTCAGTTTGCTGAAAAGGGGCACAATATGGGACCTTTAAATATTTTGTGTGTATAGAATATATAAATAAAGTATAGTCAATATATTCAGGTGACAACCAGCATGCCTGAATAATTTATTTAGAAAATTTTAATACATACCATGGTTTGCTGAATAGCAGCAGGACAGGTCAGCTCTCTCCTGTCAACACATTCTGCCAAATTATTTTAATGCTGCAAATGAAATCCAAATTAACACATTTATTCCTAATTTGTTAAAAACAGCATCATGCAAAGACACATTAAATGAAAAAAAGACTGAACTAAATTGTTTGTCAAGTGCAATGTCAGTATTTTTAAAAGTATACCACATTTAAAACACTTGTTTGTTTTTGTGAAAGCCCAATGTAGGCAGATTTGAAATGCATCTGACTAACCAATGCTGTCTCATTTGGCAGATGGCGACGACAGTCCTGGGAACACTGTGGCAGGCTCTTGGCCCCAAAGCTGTGCAGGAGAGGACTCTGTCTGTTTCCTCACTCACCCTCCAGCAATATGTCGGTCATCCCGTGGTGGAACAAAGCTCACTTGGTCTAAGATCAGTCCTCAGCTAACAAAGGGAACACACTGGTGAGTCAGAGTGAAAAATACACTTCTAGATGCCAAATTTATGTCCATAAATCCCAAAGTGTCTATAATGACAGGAACCCTTAATACTGAACAGTCACTGCATCTCCCGATACGCTGTTCATATTTTCATTCCAGCAACATGTCTCCCTGCTCTGTTGCATCGTCCACCTACCGCATATATAAAGTCTCAATAACCCCAAAAAAATTGTTAATAATTGCATTTATTCCTGTATCATCGGAATCTACACAATTTGCACTAAAATTTTGGCTCGTTTTTAAACATGCTCTTTTGCACATATAGCTGCACATAGTACACTCTATTTCCTTTATTTAACATGCTGTCCTTGTATAAATGCCTGTGTGTGTTTTGTGTACATATATTGACAGGAAAAAAATGATTCTGATTCTGAAGTTTCCATAAATCACTGTGAAATTCTGGGATTTTAGGACAGGATCAACAATAAAAACCAAAGGCTATAAACATCAAAAGGGATGTTTTTTGCTCTGTCTGCATGCTGTTACCACTACAGCTCCTTATACTACTACTTATTATGCTTTGCGTTGCAGATCTGACACTAATTTGTTGCTGCTCACACACCGTAATGCATATTTAACCTTGAAACATGTAGACCTCTATTATTTACGGTATACATTCCTCAGCAGTTGTACAAGTATCATATTTGTAATTGCCTGGCTAATAACAGATCGATATCACCGGCAGCACTGCAAGAATGAAAGTTGTATGAATCTACTCCTGCTGCATACAAACACATGTCCACCTTTGCCTGCTGTTGAATTTATCATATGATCGATATTTTTGTTACTAGCTTAAGTTTGGAGAAAGGAAACATTTTTACCGGACGAGCAGTGAATATGAACAGGCTGTGTGAGAAAAGTAAACTGGGAGGGGGTGCGACATTATATATGAAATGTGAAACACACCAGAAAAATGAAGCACAATGGGCAACCTCATCCAGAAGATGGCACTATTGAACTACCAGTTCATGCAGGCTAGCTCAGAATCTCATCTCATCAGTAAGTGGTCTGAGAGGACCAGAGACAGCACAATAAGTGTTCCCTCCCTTCAGCCCCCCTTCAGTCTCTCCATCACATTCTAGTTGAGGTGAAATCACAAGACAGACAATAACACCTGTCAGAGTTGATATTTTTGAAAATCTTAAATAAATTGACTGTGAATGCCTCCGTCAATACATGAGTCATCGTGAGCTAACATTACCAACTGTATGACTGCACAGTTTGAAGGATTTGATTTTCAGGAAGGCACAAACAAACTTGTGTGTTGTGTCTTGTCACATATGGGCCTGAGAAATTGTCTTAAACTTCCAGGTTTTGAGAGCGATGGATAACGAAAGAGTTCCACTTCCACATCTATCTATCTATCTATCTATCTATCTATCTATCTATCTATCTATCTATCTATCTATCTATCTATCTATCTATCTATCTATCTATCTATCTATCTATCTATCTATCTATCTATCTATCTATCTATCTATCTATCTATCTATCTGTTTTTACACATGCAAATATCCTTCATTAAACACTGAAAAGCACAAGAAGTTACACATGATCTCATGTAAAATTAGGACTAGAAAATCTGTTTTAATTATAGAAAATGATTCTACAGTTTTATTTTTAGTGTCGTACAATATGCATATTGTATATTACATGGCAATACATTCAGGGAGTGTGGTCTAACATCTTGCATGGTTCAGCACCACAAGCAGCTCTGTACACATTTAAGTTAAGAACTGGATGGCAAGTTTCCCATCTACACTTCTGTATTTACTGATTATATTTCAGAGTCTCAGGGGAAAACAACCAATTTGACAGGCTGCACAGAAGAAACTACCCCAGTGTCACCCCCTAGTGGTGCGTGTGGAGAACTGCAGGGATCTCCTGAGTAAATACAAGAGATCATCCTCATCCTCCTCCTCCTCCCCCCCTGCGGTGTTTGGAGAGGAGTGTGGCGGAGAGAGTCCTACAGCTGAGGTGATCTGACACACCGAGGAGGCGCCGTCAATGAGGGAGCGAACAGACAAGTGAGCCGGTTTGTGCGCAAAACCCCCCCAAAACGCCCTCAGAACGCGAGGGTGGCGAGGAGGGACGAAGAGGAAGATATAGAAATAAGAGAAAAAACAAGAAATAAATCCGTCTCTGCTCTGACAAGGAAGACAGCCCTTCTTCCTCTCGCACCGCAAAGATGGGGAACCGGGGAATGGAGGATTTGATTCCTCTGGTGAACCGCATGCAGGATGCCTTCTCCGCCATCGGGCAAAACGCAAACCTGGACCTGCCGCAGATCGCCGTGGTGGGTGGCCAGAGTGCGGGGAAGAGCTCGGTGCTGGAGAACTTCGTCGGGAAGTAAGTAGCTTTTTTTTTTCTCCTTCCAGGCTGCAGTGGATGTCGGTGCGCCCCGGTGCATCACGCAAGCAGAAACGTTCCTTTTACGCGTCCCCATCCCCCTCCCTGGCAGGTTTAAACCCACCACACAGGCTTCCCTCGAATATTTAACCAGTTTTCTCGCTTTATACCCCTGCTTTCCACCGTGAACACTTGCTCCAAGGCAAGCAGATTATTTGGCTAGGCCTGCATAAATCCCCAGTGAAGTTTATCTGTTAACTACTGCATGGTGCATTCAGGAACCACTAATTCCCCTTTAAATAACTTGGGATCTAATAAGAGAACACACATCTGCTTATGAGTGCTAGAAAGAAGGCTGAGTAAGTGTGCAAACTTCCTCAATTTGGTGTTAAGAATACATTCCCCCCCATTTTTTATCATAATAAAGCCCATGACATGTATCACAGAGGAGGCAGGGTCAGTTTGGATGCTGACTTCCTGCCCAGCAGATACAGTTACAGGCTGCTGCTTGGTGGATGTGTTGTTTTTATGGCAGGGCTACCATTTTGTTGCCCAAAGGCTATTTAATCCTGAGCAGGCAAAGGTGCAAAATGATGCTTGCTGTGAGGTTTCAGTCGTGCAAACGTGCAGTTTTTTCCATTCTGCCAGAGCTGACGACAACTATAATGATGATACACAACAAAACAAGAGTAACAAATCTGATCTGTTATGCTGCAGTGTGACCTTGCAGAGAGAGAGTCCACCTGAGCTTTGAGCCCTTCCAGCTCAGCTCATCCATCTGTCTGCCAGTGCTTATAATGCTATAAGTGAAGCTTACTGTGTGCAGGCAGCAGCATTGGTGCCACTGTTTGTTTGTCAGCGCTGCATTTTTTTGTATTTCACTTGATCTGAAGATTTTTTTAGGGGTGGTGGTTTCACAGATGTTTAATCCCTTGTGCACGGAGAGTGTGATTCAGCAGTATTTCCTGCTTAGGCAAGGTCAGAGTGTAGGCATACTGTGGCTCCAAGCCAACTCACAACCCCCCCTGCACTGAACAAGGCCTGCGTACTCCACGACAAAATGCTGTTTAACCCGCTGGATAGGGAAAGATCTGTTTGTCCAGCACCGGATTTCAGATTTGTAACTGATCCATCACTCTCTGGTAGATCTACAGGTCCACCACAGTTCACCACATGGCCACTAATCCTCATCTTAACTGGTAGTAAGTGAGGCACGCCTACTGTTTACATGTCAGAGGAACCTACCAGTGTTGTTGTTGTGGAGCTGTTTGGTGGTGAACGCTGTGGCCGCCCACTACCATCTGGGATTTTTAAGAAAGAACACTGTCGGATTCACAATGGATAGTTAGAAAAAAAAAGAATAAATATCAGCGCCCACAGATTTTTTAAAACTCTCTCAAATTTTGTGCCGCTTCCTTACAACTTTAAATACCTGTAAACAGACTTTTGCTCCTATTTAACTCCACATGATCGACTGTATGATCTCAAATATAATTCACACCTGCTACAAACATAATTAGCAAAGCAGCTTTTTGACAGCATCTTATAATCACTTTTCTAATTCGTTTTACAGCCTTGTTTTAATACCTTCTTTTTGAGTAATTAGTGCTATTAAACAGATCTCTTTACGCTCATTATTGGACCACGCTATGCTGCACTCGCTCAGCTGTAGTCATAGAAACAGCCTGCACCTAATTATGCTGCCTCACCCAAGGGACACAGTGGGTTGGATGAAGGAAAGATTTAAATGTTATTACAAGGAAAAGTGTCAAGCAGGCGATTTGTTTGCATGTGTCAGTCAGACCTGCAGTCTTTGCCGTCCTGTAACAGCGAACAGATTGCAAAGTAGCCCCCTGCAGTGCTTATGTGTGTGTTAATGTATTCACTCTCCCCGTCCAGCTGCAGTGACGTCGCTCAGGTCCTCCCATCCTCTTGCTCCTCCACCTCCCCCCAGTGACCCATTGTGCTCGTGTTATCAGCCTCAACCAATGCACACTTACAATACTGTGTGTGTTTACTTATGACAAAGTGTCTTTTTTCCATCTCCGGCTTCCTCTTTATGTGTCCCATGCAGACGTTCACATTGATTCCTCTCAGAAAGTCTTTTATTCTGGTAATCGTTCTGGCTGTCATTAAGCTGCTTTCGATTTCATGCTGTTTTTTCCTCTCTTTTCAGTAGAAATAAACAGCATCATGGTTGATTTTTATTGCTCTCCAATACTGCCGGCTTTGTCCTCCCTCTATCTGGTTTTGCAGCTTATGAATAGCGCAGACAGTCAATACCAAAGTATAGGAGACGTAAAATGGCAGTTAGAATGCAGTTATTTCAGGTGTATTAGCTGTTTTAAAGCTTGTTTGGATTTACTCGTCTGCAGCACAAGTGGCTCAAAAACAACTTTAAAAGGAGACAAATTTGTGCAAAAAAGTAGCAGCTGTAGAATCCAAAAACTCTGCTGTAAGGAGTTTTGTCCACAATTGTCTGTGAAGATTCTCAGTCATCCAGGTCAGGGTTATCCTCGTAGTTTCAATCGTAGCATCTGGACTTGGTTGAGTTAGCTCGAAGACGTTTCACCTCTCATCCAAGAGGCTTCATCTGTTCTAAACTGACTGTTTGGGAGTTCCAGATTCAATACTCTTCCAGTCTGCTGGGTGAGTGTTGCCCCTCCCTCATTAACTGCACCTGGCCACAAAGGGCCCTAACTCCCAACCAGTCAGTTTAGAACTGATGAAGCCTCTTGGATGAGAGGTGAAACGTCTTCGAGCTAACTCAACCAAGTCCACATTAGTTTAAGACATGCTTTTCCTCTCAGATGGATTAGATTTGCTGTTGCATGTCTAGCAGGTGTGACTCAGGGACAAGGGCAGCCAAAAGCTGTTGGGATGTGTCGCGCTGATGCAGTGAGAAACACATCTGAGGATACTAATCGAATCTGTCTGGTCCCCTTTATCGTCTGCCCTTTGCTGTTTTTTGATCCTGCCTTCATATTGTGTCTTTCTTGCAGAGAGCAGCTGTTGTCTTTTGTGTTTACGCTGCTCACTTTGTCATCGCAGTTTAACCTCTGTATCTCAGTCTTTTGTGTCTCTTCATCTGAATTCCACTCAGACGCTGCTGTAGTGTCATAACATATCAAACTCCAGAACAAAGGCATGAAAGATTAAACTAAAGTTACAGACCCCCACCTAACATGATCATATAGGACATATATTGACACAGTATGTCACAAAATAGCATAATTTGTTGATATTTTGAAATATTTTCTTGTACAGTAACAAAAAAGCTGTATTTAGCTGCATTTAGGTGCTATTCTTTTTACTTTTACTCTTTAGTGAATAGAAAAAATGTATGAATTCCAACAACTAAAGGACAATATATGAATATATCTACCATGGCAGCATATTATTTTCATTACTGTTTAATTTGTTATTATTATTTTGCCGTTTAATTTGTTATTATTATTTTGCCATTAAATTGATTGTTTAGTCTATAAAACCTCATAAAAAAGGGATCAATTCCATCTCAGTTTCCTAGAATTCAGATATCCAGAGAGATAAAACAGAAAAGGCAGCATATTCTCACAGTTTAGCAGCTGAAACTACTCAATGTTTGGCTTTTATCTTAATAATAGACTTTAGTGGCAATACGTGAGTTGTCAGAATATTGTAGATGCATTATTTATTGTGTGCTACACCTGCACATACCTGCCAAACATCACTTTCTGTCAGCCCTGCATCCTCAGGTCACGTCTCATTTACTAGCCAGCATTTGGCAGTAAAAAAGACATTTCATGAATATAAATTCAAACCAACCGTTGTTTCCCATTTGTGGCTGTCACCCAGTCAGTACTTTAGACTCCCATGAGTCCAATTATCACAGACAAAGGAAGGAGGCAAACACATGCAGTGCCAGCTGGGTGAAACCTGCTAGTGCACAGTCATTGTGGATGTGGAGCTGAATTCAATATCGTTAAAAGCACAGTGTGACAGTTTATCTAAAAATGAGACTACATTTTTTTATACATTAGGCACACTGAAGAGGAAAAGATGCATCAGATTACATTTTGCAGGAAAACGGTGATCGTGATGTAGATTTCTTTTACATAAAAACTGTATTTATTGGGCTGCCATATATCGCTGAGTTAAGGCAATACCATGTGGGCGCAGGTCACCAGCAGCGGTCATGAGTTCGAATCCGGCTCAAGACCCTTTGCTGCATGTCAACTAGTTTCAGCACCACGGACAGCTCTTCCAAAAACAGCTAAATCAGTACAGCAACCGATTCTCTTAAAACAAATACTGAATATATTGTCAATAGCGAGGATTGCTTTTCAATTCATTATGGAAGATTAAATTGCACCTCAGTTCACCGTCAGTGTGGTGGATTATAAAATCAACAGCAGGAAATACATTTTAGTATTTCTGTCTTTGCTTTTTTGGCAAGAAAAGTATTTTAGGTTAGAATTAAAAATCAGGTCTGGTGAGCTCCCCTGCACCAACATGCTCTTTTTAAGAATTATTTTATAGGATAAAGTGTCAGATTAATAGCTGATAGTGGCAAGCAAATGCAGAAATTAGAAAACACTGTTCTGTCCTGGGATGCACTCAATCTCAGGAGGATTTTGTTGCTGCAATGTCGCCGACTTTTGCTATCAGAGAAGGCTGCTGGTGCTAGCAGACACACAAAACTGCAACACTAAGGTTTTTTTTATTCTCCCTGCCGCCATCACTGTTCCAACCCCCACACTGAGATTAAGCTTATAATATATGGCTGGTTTCATGTATTACATAACACTGAGAGGGCCGGAGGTGTTCTGACGAGTAGCAGCAGGACAAGATACTGTAGCTCCATGTACGCCTTTATTCTGCTCGAATAAAAGCCTGAGGAGGAGGCAGTGAAACCGAATAACAGAGAAAGATGGTCCTTCACTTGTACAGGATGATTAGAGGAGATTCAGTGTCCCATATGCTGCGTGGTTTCTCTCCTGGTAGTTCTTTCAGTTTTCTGGCAGTTAAATGTTTTACTTGGATTCCCTTAGACTTGATAAGTAAAACTAGATTTGTGAGGATTTTGTCTCTCTTAAGGCAACTCAGTTCAATCATGTGGTAATGTTTTAAACTATATTATATTTAACTTGAAATGAAGACAGAGTCAATTTTCTGCATAAAAAAGAGAGTGTTTCAGGTCAGTGTAAGTACACAGTTTACCAAATTTGTAATTGTCAAGGGGAATTATATTGTTTTAAATGCAGTTTCCCATCTATTTACATTTCAGTAATTATTTTAAGAATAATCAACATCTGCTTATAAACTCAATACAGCAAAATAACTACGACACAACTCCCTGGTCTCTCTTTAAAAATGAATGTATAAATGAGTCAGTAGACAAATAAATAACATAGTACTCTCTATGATTGGCACCTTGGCTGCGGCTAACAATTATTTGTGTTATTGATGTTTTAAAAATGAGTTGGTTAATTGTTTGTTGTATAAAATGTCAGAAAATTAAATTAAAGTGGCAACTCCTCGTAACTTCCCAACTAACAAGCTGGAGGTAGGTGGTATTTTTCTGTGAATATGACATAGCATAGAATTGGAACTGATCGACTAATAATTTCAGCTGTAATTACTACCAAATTATACACTTCTCAGGAAATCATTAGGCTTTTATGGGACCTGTAAAGCAAAATTTCCCTGCTGTTGTTATAATAAAAGTAATAAAATCAGTTTTAAAGGTTGAGGTATATAAAAACAGGAGAGAATGAACGCAGTAAAAGTGAGAGAGCAGCCAGCGATAGACAGAAGAAGAGAGGACATCATTTGTTCTGATAGTGCTACAGAGGATTAGCACTAATCTCAGTTTGGGCTGCAGCCTGCCTGCAATGCATTCTCCCATTGGTTCTGGTCTAATCTCGATGCTCACCATCCAGCAATCAGTCGTTTCATTGGCTGCATCCTGCACTGTGGTTTACAGCAACATGTGTGCATGTGTTTGTGTGTGTGTCTGTATGTATATGCGCTCTTTATCTCCAAAACAGACTCCTACTTTCAAGACCCAAACTCTGCCGGGAAGGAAAATTGCCTGGTTGTGCGGGTTCACAACTGTCAGGGCTCGTAATGCTGCAACGCATTAGAGCAGGATTAGATGAGGCTCAGTGTCTGACTGTGTCCCGGAATCGGAAGTGAGGTGACGCACTTACTGAGACCAGGCATGTTGAGTTTGAGTTATTAGAATTATTACATTGTCCTCTGAAAACTATCTGACAGATCTAACATAACCAGCAGGGGATCAACACATACAAGGCGCAACAAAAAACAAAAGCGAGAAGTGAAAAAAAGAGCTTGAATAAAGCATCTCCATCTGGACAAGTGTAACTGCTCAAGTATTGCAGGGAAATAGCCTGATACAATACATTAATTTTAAATCGATTTAGGAAACACTCAAAAATGTAAATATTTTACAAGTGGGGTTGTTGAGTGATCAGGCCATCTGGGTGTTTGTGCACTCATCCTGGCATCTGTGTATATTATTTGTACGACGCTGAGCTGAATGTGTAGAGTTTATGACAAAGAAGCAATGAGTCACTACTACACAGCAGCAGGGCGCTTACTACACGTGTGTGTGTGTGTGTGTGTGTGTGTGTGTGTGTGTGTAGGTGTGTGTGTGCAGCACAGCAAAGGATGGGGGGGATGAATGAAACAGCTTTGAAAAGTTTAAACTATTCCGTTCTTTTGTTTTGTTCTAAAACGCTGTGACTCCACATGTTCGTAGTGACCTGTCCTGACCCCGTGACCTGCATCAGCGCATTCAGCATCGTCGCACACCTACCTTACTTATATATAAATAGAAAGAAAGTGGAGGGAGATGTGACAGTGCATGTAATTTTCTATAAATATATATCACCATATTGCCCAACCTTGTCCCGAATAGTTCGACAGACACATCCTTTAGTCCCTCAAGCTACAGATTTTACTAAACATTATCAAACAGTGAAGTGAGTAAATGTTGTTGCTGTTTTGACTGGAAGTGCTTTCAGACATAGACTGCTGAGTGCACTTATAGGTAAGTGCTTGCAGAAGGTATCTTGATGTAACCTTAAAATCTCTTGACCATCAGTGTTGTAAAAATATCTCCTGCAGTCCGTATTTGCTCCATTTCATCATCCTATGGTTTGGGGTTTGTGGCAGCCACATAAGTGTTGTCATCACTGTTGGGTATATTACAGAGGAGGGTGAGGGGAACCTGTCAAACAGAGAGTGATGCTCCTGTCACAGCTTCCTCGCCGTTGTCAAACATGAAAGGCTTATAGATTTTTTCGGTAATATGGCAGAAAATGTGTGTGAAAATTGATTCTCTCTGTGGCTTCTCCCCCTCATTTGGAGGGTCTTTGTGGTGGCAGTTTGAGGAGGAGGAGTGAGAGGAAGACCTGCAGTTAAGACCATCTGTCCTCTCTAAAAGGCTTCCAAATAGGACAGACGGACACTTGCACATATACAAACTGTACACTGGCAGGCAGGTAGACCAGCAGATAGACACAGATAAAGGACAAGAGAGAGCCTTTGTTGTACAAGGCGGCAGAATAACAACAACACTCCCTATTGCTGCTGTATCCAGACTAGCAGCTGCTGCTAATAAGCAAACAGTCTGATGTCTTTTCAGGCCTTTGTTGACAATCACAAGCTTGTTGAGTTTCTCACTCATGCATTCAGGGACATACTGCAGGTTGGATTAAGAAGGACTGATTTGCAGAACTCAGCAACTGGCAGTTTTATGAGATTATCACACTCGCTTCAGTCTTTCAGAGGGGTTCATTTTGATGGAAGGTAATATTCCAGTACCACTACAAAACACAAAATCATTTTTTTACCTTTTTAACCTGTCCATATGGTATTTTCTTACATACTAGAAGACACGTCATGACAGTCTCAAAACACAGAATCAGACTTCAGGGTTTCATACATGGTAAACCGAAGGAACCAGACCCGTCAGCTTGCAGTTTAAGGCTTTCTTTATCAATATTTATTTTCAGAATTAGTCAAACACGTATGGCTGAATTACTCCAATATTGCGACTTGCCATTGTGTGGCAGTGTTTGAGCAGAGTAGAAGGTGAGCTGGTGTGCTGAGCTGCAGAGAAAGAGGCAGAGACTTTATAGATCTGCACATTTTAAGATAAGCTACATAGAGTTACATCTAAGCCAGGGGTGGGCAATCCTGGTCCTCGAGGGCCACTATCCTGCATGTTTTAGATGTTTCCCTCTTCCAACACACCTGATTCAAATGATCAGGATCGTTATCAGGATCGTTATCAGGCTTCTGCAGAGCCATTGTTTGGCCTCCAGGGCCAAACAATGGCCGCATTGGGGTTTTTGATCTGACCTTCTGATCATTAGATCGGAAGAGCGTCGT
>OMNN01097223.1:0-44319 GCA_900302755.1 Chromis chromis
GTTTCTTATATTTACTGTGCACTCTCTCATGTGAAGGTTTGTCCCTCATCCTCTCTTGTTTGTATCAGCTTGACCCTGACACCTTGCACCACACAGGAGGCCTTATCTTTATCTATCTATCTATCTATCTATCTATCTATCTATCTATCTATCTATCTATCTATCTATCTATCTATCTATCTATCTATCTATCTATCTATCTATCTATCTATCTATCTATCTATCTATCTATCTATCTATCTATCTATTATTCTATCTATCTATCAGGAGACCACAAAAAATAATTCTGTGGAGGCCTCGGCAATCGTGCATTGCTATAAGAACGGCTAGAAAAACCACAAGAGACTGACCCCAAACCTTTTCTCCATCTGCTGGGAGGGGTATGAGACAAACTTCCCTATAAGATTTCATGGCCCTTGTCTTTGGAAGGGTTAAGTCCTATATGGTTTATTGCAATACTCTTATCTAGACTTGCTCTTTGTAAATTTACTTTTTATACAATTCCTACAACATATAGCATATTCTCAAAGGAGACTATCCATTACCTGAAGTTCCAAACTCTAAGAAAAGCAAAAATAATGACAACCTTTACAGCACTACTAGCTGTAGGGAAGTCAGGTACCCACTGTGATATTGATTTAGACTGTGGGCAAGATCATGAAAACAGGGCAATGCTATCCAACAGATTAGACACATTGTAGACTTTATTCTTTATTCACAAAATAAATACAGTACACATGAAGTCCCTGTTATTCAGTGAAATCCACAGAAATCAGTGGACACAAAAGACTGGCATCACTATACTGAAGTACAATAGTTCTACATTTTTCTATTTTTATTTTTTGCATTTGAATGACAGTTTAGATAATGTATAGCTATTCTCTGTATGGGATGAGTTTTCATTTCTGTCTAAAGTCCTGATTGTGACTTTCTTAGGAAGAGATGAACCTTGCCCAAACACCACATAGATTTGATCATTTCGCACTCCTGGTCGATAGACGGCGGTATATTTCACTTTTTCATCTCACTTCTTCTTCTCGGTTTTGCACAACAGTTCAAACCCAACATGGCGGCCCACAGGTTAGCATGTTTGGGGTTAAATGCCCTTTCTTCTACAGTCTGCGCCCCAAAGCAGGTAACTTACTTATTTTAACCTTACATGTTGTGGTTGAAGTGTTTTTATTAAGGCTGCATAGCACATTTCTGACAGAAGGATGGAGAAAGTAACAGTGACTGTATTAGTGGAATAGTTAGCGCTTTGACGTTAGCTCCGTGGCTAATGCTAGTTAGCTTGACATGCGATACGTGGTTTTAACGTTATATTGTTGCAAGATAACTAATAATAATAACTCATCTTTACATGCAGTGCAAAGTTAATAAGAAATTAACTGAGACGTATGTCATGAGTTTCATCAGTGACAGCTTAACCTTGTGGAGTTTTAATCTCATTTTGAAGCTAACGCTGCTCTAAAGGTCTGAACCTCCTTCACATCAGTCTCAGTTTGTTCTTGCAAGTCCAGAGAACGACTTAAGATGTCATCACATGTAGATATACTCTTATGGTCGTAATTATTAAACTAATGAATCTTGTATGGACATAAACTTAGTGGACACTTTACAGAGAACACAGTCTGTTTAACACAACACAGTGCATTTGGACTGTACCATTGTGTTCACACAGCACAGAGGAGTTTGTAATGAAGGTAAACATGATCTTCCAGGGAGCATTAGAGTTTGGTTTATCTAAATTAACTATATAACCTACTGCTTGATCTCCAATGTTCTCATTTTGACTTTACCAACATCCACATACTACTAAACACATAGGCTAAGGGCAGTAGAATCAGTTTTATCTGTTTAAATGTCATGTTTTTCACAAATGTTAGAACCTTATTAGTTTATATGTTTATCTCCATCATTGTTAGTTATACTGATAGCTGGAAAGCTACATAGAATAGAAACTGCTACGGTGATGATGAGTGATGAGGTGATGTTGAGCATGCTCATGCTTTACTTTTCCATACAGTATATACCAGTGCAGATGAATAAAGAAAGATCAGACTGTGGTTGGGCTGTTTTAGGTTTTGTGTAACTGGGTTGGTAGTTGTAATAACTTTATTTATATGACAATTTTAAAAACAATAGGTTACAAAGTTCTTTGACAAACAAAGCAGAAACAGGACATCCAGAAGGGTAAACAAGAAGCAAAATGACTCAATGCAAAAGAGTGGGGCGCCCCAATAGCCTAATCGTTATGTCGTGTGACCCAAGTTTAGAGGCCTAGTGGCTGTCCTGGGTTCGATTCCGACCTCGGTTGTTTACCGCATGTCCTTCCCCACTTTCTCCCATTTCCAACTCTGTCCACTGTCCTATCCAATAAAGGCATAAAAGGCCAAAAAGGAATCTTTAAAAAAATGCAAAAGACAAAATATAAAAATTGATAATTATATATACAATAATAGAAACTATGAAGTCCTTATTAAGCAATAAAAGGACATTGGGACATTCCACCTCAATTCACCAAATAAAATTTAAAAAAGTGAATGCCTTATCATCTCATATTGGTCAGATTTTTTTTCTGTGCATACATATGAAACCATTGAAGACCATATGTAGCTACATATCATTGATCCTGCAGAATTTCAGGGCTCCAGCTCCATTATTTCTCAAGTTATGGCACTTCAAACATTGCTTCACAGATTGGAGTGAAGAAAAAATTGCAAAAATATACATGACAAGCTAATTACCAAGACGAAAGCCATATGTCGACGTTGTGAAGTGGTCCTCAACTATGCATCCGACAACACGTCAAACTTACACACTCATTTGAAAAGACACCATCCAAGCGTAACTATCCCCGCTGCGAGGAAAAAACAACGAACTGTGCAAACACTGCTCCTGACATTTAATTTAATTTACTGAGTTGCTAACAGCTCTTTGGTCTAAGAAAATAAACAAATGTTTTGGATCAATTATGAGCAGGTTTTTTTTTCCATTTTTTCCCCCTAACTGAGAACCGTACCATACCGAACCGTGACTTTCGTACCAAGGTACATACCGAACCGTGATTTTTGTGTACCGTTACACCCCTAGTATTCACCACATTTAAAAAAAAAAAAAAAAAATCCGTCAAAGATGGTCAAGCGTGGGGAATTTGGTGAATTGAGGCGAAATGACCCCATCATCCCCTATAAACAAGAATATAGAAGATTTATAGAAGTAGGGCTTAAGAGGTGATTTACATAAAAGGATTCACTGACTCTTTGACGCTTTATCTCCTCAAGCAAGTCATTCCAGAGCAGAGGAGCCCTGATGGCAAAAGAACGGTTACCTTTAGATTTATGCCTCAACTTTGGAACAGCCAGAACGACCCCACCTGAGGGTCTAAGACTGTGAGCTGGTTCATATGGGTCTAATTCTGCTTTGTAGCTTGGGGTCAGACCCAGAAAAGATTTAAAAAATGATCGGTAAAATCATAAAATCAGTTCTAAGAGAGAGAGAAGCTAAGATTGAGGTAATGTGATGTTGTCGGCTAAAAGCAGTAAGAAGCTGGCATGCTGTATTCTGAACTTGTGAAAGGTGAGAGAGTGGCTTCTGATTTGTGCCATAAATGAAGGAGTTACAGTATTCAAGCAGGAAAAAATGAAAGAACACCTTGTCCAGAATAATATCTACTTTCTGCAAAAAGCCCTTCAGAACTGCCTGTAACATTTGGTTCAGGCCGGTTTGACCCAGTTACTCTGCATGTGGTACACGGGCACAATGTTAGCTGTCAGTCAGTAACGGCTGAAATGCTGTTTGCAGGCGCTGCGGAGCTGCTGGGGTGCAGTGGAGCAGGTGAGAGGTTACTATGTTAACTGGAGGATGCTGAGGGACGTCAAGAGAAGACAGATGGCCTTTGACTATGCTGATGAGAGGCTACGGATCAATGCACTGAGGAAAAACACCATCCTACCCAAAGAGCTTCAGGTAAACTGCAGTTTTTCCACTTGTATAAGTGACATACCAAACAAGTTATATATAGTGCGAGTCAGTCAGTCTGTAAATGTGCAGTGATCCTGTAAAATACACTTCTTGATTTATTTTGTAGTAACCTCAAGTTACCATATTTGTGTGCTTTATTATGTCATAAATACCACACGTCTGCTTTGTTACACTGGACAGTAACTGTAGTGGAAGAAAGGCACCTGAAACACGTGCATTAATAAATAATTGAATCAAGCTGATTGTCACAGTCTTTTGTTTTTTGTGATCTCTTTGGGAAATATTTAATGAAAACCAATACCCAAAGTGATTCCAAATTATTTAAAATGCAAATGTTGACAGAATTCCTGAATCTTTTTCTTTTTTTCCGAATTTTGCAGGAGGTAGCAGACAAAGAGATTGCAGCACTTCCCAAAGACAGCTGCCCTGTCAGGATACGCAACAGGTGTGTGATGACTTCCCGACCTCGGGGAGTGAAGAGGAAATGGCGACTGAGCCGAATTGTCTTCCGTCATCTAGCTGACCACAATCATATGTCTGGGATTCTGAGGGCAAGGTGGTGACTGCTGCCTCATTGGACATTTCAGTCAGAACAATATGAACAACAGGCTGTTTCAGTGGATGTGGGCAGAAATCAAAAGTGACCATTACAATTTGACTCCTGAGAAGAGCAAATGTCCATTTATCTTACTGTACTCAGAAATGGATAAATAAATATTATTGTACTTTACGTACTTGTACTTTTGTCATACATTTCTTGGTTTGTTGTAAAATGTTCATATGGACACTAGTGATATTTAATAGTGTTATTAGTAGAAATATAGTTAAGGAAAAACATGAAAGTAGTGACTGACCAAAGGCTCACGTAAAATGGAAAGCTATTTACTTGCAATATTCTATCCTTGCAAAGTTTTGAATCTCCATTATTTTTTTGCATAAAGTGTACATGTGAAGTGAACAGATCATATAAATTGCATTATCACTCCACATGCATAAGAAAAGACAATTGCAGGGTGAGTAAAAGGCTTAGTGCTTAAAAGAGAGGGATATAGCTAGAGAGCAATAGCTAACATGTCTTGGAAAAATATTTTTTCTTGCACGTGCAAAACCTTGATGACTGGATATGTCATAATCAAAGTGGTCTTATCAGTATTAAGATGTAACTTTATTTGGGCAACTACTGCTGTTTACTGAGAATACAAGTGGCACAAAGTTTGCTAAAAGCATTGCTACTATAAAACACATTAAAAACAATAGTGTCATGTAAAAACTGAAGTAGTACATGCAAGTCTTTTATTATTACCGTATTTACAATGACATTTGGTGAAATTGGTGATGCTTTTACACTTGGGTCCAGAAGGTGGCGGTAGTGCACCAGCAGCATTTACTTGTCAACCACTAATAATGAAGCAGAAGAAGACGGGCTGCTCATTGGCTGATCCATGTTTTATGCAGTATGATACAGCCTGACTGCGGCGAAGTTGCGAAGTGCTGCAGACTCGGAGCAGGAAAGAAGCGCTAACTCACTTGTGAACGTAGCTGATAAAGACAGAGCCCAAATGGATCTAACCGAACAGGTGAACAGAATCTTTTTAATTCAGTTTATTGACGCCGATAGCAAAACTATGGTTTGTTTGGTTTTAGCTGAGGTAGCTGGCATTACATTATTATACAGAGAGCAGCGCTTTGTTAGCTAACGTTAATAATTAGCAAGTCATTGCGAACCGCCATAGTAATATATGTTATTATGTGTAACGTTAAAGTAACGTTACTTTTTCTTAACTTAAACGCTTGTTTGTTGAAGATAACACTGTCGGGTCATGTCAGGCGGCGTGTGTCCGCGGATAACTAGCAAGAAGTTAGCCTGCTAGCTTAGCTGTTAGCTTGAAGTGGAGTTCACCAGAACATTCTAGCAACATAGTTAACACAGCTAGCGCGCTGCTTAACATCAGAGCTGGGTTATTAATGAGCATAGCATTGAATTGAAATAGGTAAATATCTATTTGAATTAGTTGGCATCTTGGAAGAGCTAATAAGATGTTAGCATCCCTCACGTGTTGTGAATGGGTCATCCATCCCGTGTCAAGACTGTTAACTGAAGTGATTATTAAACGAACCATATACTTGTTTCTGATGGCATGCAACACTTTTAACACACTATACCGTACCGATGCCTGCACGTGTACAGTTGTATATGTCCAACTTGCAGTGAGACGTTGATCAAATATAGCACACTTCAGATCAAATATATTTGGCAAGGAGGCAGAAACCATGTTATTATTTTGGATCAGTCGGTTTTTCACAAAACTATCATCTGAGCTGAGGTTTTTAGTAATGTATAAAGTACTGATATTAAGATGTCCAACTTTACATCTTATGCAACATTTTGTCAAATTGTGTTTTTGGACAATTGAACCAATAAAGAAATATTTCACCCCTGGAATGTAGGCTGACCATAAAATGTGTTGACACAGCGTCTGAATTGATTATCCTCTCTGTCTTTCTCTGATCTAATTTCCCTCCCAAACACAGATCAACCAGTTGGAGGCAGACTTGCAGGAGTTGGGGTCCCTCTTGGAGAAGGCAGAGAGGAAACGAGTGCAGGAGCTGTTAAAACAGGAGCAGAAGAAGGTGGAGAAGGAGCTTGCAAGCAAACGACAACAGAAGGAGCAACAGGCCAGGAGAGAGGCAGACCCAACTGCAGCCTCTAAAGCAGCATACACAGTCAAGATCACCAGCTATGGTATGAGGCCATTGTTTATTAGGACTGTCAGTATTTGTGACAGGATGCAACAGTATGTGAAAGTTGTTCATGCTTGTGTATCTTCTATGCAGCATGGGACCAGTCTGAGAAATTTGTCAAAATTTACCTGGCATTGAAGGATGTGCACAAAATTCCATCAGAGAATGTGGAAGTCAAATTTACAGAAAGGTAAGGTGGTAATCAACGTACAAAGTTCACTGTTCATTATGCGTCATGATGCATACAATTAAATTGGCTCATTTTCTGTGTTATAGGTCATTATCTGTGCTGGTGAAGGATCTAGATGGCAAAAACCATCAGATGACAATTCTCAACCTGTTGTATCCCATCGATGAAAAGGAAAGCTACAAAAAGGTGAATACAGCTTTTATAGAAGGGTGCACATAACTTTGTTTGGTCTGGTCCTTGAAAGAGTAGCAGGAGATGTTGTTATCCTACATGATGTCATCACCACTACCCTCTTGACTGCTCCCCTCACTGTCTTCATCTATGTCCATGGTAGATAATGATGTGAGCCTACTTCTTTGTCCTTAGTTGAGCCTGTGGTGAGATGTCTACATCCATAAGCCATAAGGACTGGCTTTGGTCCAAAAGTCTTTGTTTTCATCTTAGACAAGTGGATGTACATTATGGAGTATGTTTGTAGTGAAGTCTCTGTCAACAGACTATATTGCTTCATATCTCTGAAGCATGTTATGAAGAGTTATGCCAAAACTGTGTAGGTCTTGTATTTCTTGCAGCCAATTACAAGGATCAAAAATTCAAAATTGATCTCATGATTTGAGGGATTCACATTTGTTATCAAATTGGATACATCATATCTATGTAAGCAATCTCTCTCCTGTACTTGGCTTCATGCTGTACATGATGCAGGCCCCCTTCTTTAAAAGTACCTGTCCTAGTTAAAGACTGGAACAGGAAAATGCTAATACTTTACCCAGTTTGCCCTGCCACCTGTCAAGGTGCGCCTGCGCCAGAATTCAGTCTGCACTATAATTAAGCGCTCTTTACTCTTCTCGTGCTTTTCAAAAGTCGAATGACTGAAAACGACTGTTGTTTTTTTTTAAAGTTGAGATTGGGATTTTCATTAAACATTTTGCCTCATATTTTTGTGCACTCAGCAACTGTTTGGAATTTCCTGCAGCCACTTTTCTGCAAACAATCATGTCTTATATGATTTGTAGCTATATATTTTTTGTGTGTTCAGGTTCAGTCTGGTATTTCTTCAAAGAAAGTGTACCACCACAGTAATTACTTAATCTTAAAACCAGATAACAATGTTGTAATGTTAGCTAACTACTTGCTGGAGCAAAAGGTTAAACTTTGCCTAATGGTTATAAAAACACATCCACTTACTTAACAAGGAGTTGTAAAAGTTACGCAACTAACAACTGGATACTTACTGATGCAGAAGTGCTTCTTCATTCTATTATCTGCTGTGTATTATTCATTTTGACCAAACCTGCACACCAGTTAAATGCACCCCTGCCTATACCTCAGTTTAAATTAGTAATGGCGCGAGTCATTTGCTTTCAGCCGAGTCAAACTGATGCAGTGAGTCTTTCAGTTGGAGATCAACTGACAGGTCAGACAAAAATACGGAGCAGTTAAGAGGCCTAATCAATTAAAGCTTGAACCATAACATTTCCAAAGCATTAACTTTTCACAACAGAACATCTCAAATCTGTTCTGAATCTTGGTGTAGTCTAGGTTGACCTGTCATGCTTCTTTACATATTGGAGCTGTTTTGTTGCCATATCGTCTCACTCGCACACAAACATGCACATGTATCGCTTCATCTTAGCTGGAAACATGCAGAGATGTTGTGATGTGGATCGTTTAGTCTTGTGCGGGCACTACAGGGCAGAAAATTGTCAATGTCAAGCTATGATTACTCTTAATAAGTCTTAATATGCTGCATTTTCTTATTAAGGTCTTACGGTTATGGTCATTTTTATTTGCGGGCAGATTAAATCAAGATGATCATCCTGTACCTTTTCTCGACAGCTGTTAAATGTAGTTTCAGGTTTCACAATGTAGTTTAACCTTGGTTTGTTCCGCCAGTGCCTGAACAGAATATGAAGGCATCTTTGTCTTTCTGAAAGCCCTTTTCACTTTTTTTCTCTCTCTCTTCAACAGATAAAAACAGACATGGTCCTGGTCATGTGCAAGAAGCAGACAACAAAGAAGTGGGACTGCCTAACAACAGTGGAAAAGCAGTCCAAAGAGAAAGAGTAAGTTTAAAATATATTGATGGATTTCAGTTTGCAGTAATTGCAATTAAGGGTATGACCAGTGCTTTCTCAAATGAATGAATTCCCCCCAAAATATTGCATGACTCGTGGAAATGTGTCATCGGTTGCTAATGAAACATTGGCAGGACGCGTTGTGCCAGGAATAAATTGAACTATAATTGCGTAACCATTTGAAGCCCTGCTAATTTTCACATCCACATCTGGCTAATTGCTGAACACAGCTCTCCTTCTGAAGCATGCATTAGCCTGCACATTGAAGTACTTCTGTGTGCAATCTGCCACTGTGTATTCGGCAATGATTAAAGGCAGCTTAGGTGCACTCCTTTTAAGATGAGAGCGATCTAAACAATTCAATGTACGCAACATTTCTTTATTTTCTCATTGCCTCTCAACAGTAAACCCAGCATGGATGAGAACGCAGACCCCAGCGACGGCCTGATGAGCATGTTGAAGAAGATCTACGCAGAGGGAGACGACGAAATGAAGAGAACCATCAACAAAGCCTGGTCAGAGTCCCAGGAGAAGAAAATAAGAGGAGAAGACATGATGGACTTATAAATATTGCCACTTTTCCACAGCAGGACCAAATGAGATCTACGAGGGCTGCAGCAGGCTTGACTTAAATATTAAATATCGAAACAGAAACAGAAAGTTGTATAAAGCTCATAAATGATGTGTCAGGAGTAATATTTAAGCCCTGGTTGGCCTCATTTTGGCCCTGCTTTGAAAACCAGGCTACCAATGTTCCATGAGTCACGGCTAGTCGCAGATCTCTTAATAACTTGTAAGGAAAATGTCTGTACAAACACGAGGCCGCTGTCCAGCAGAGGGCAACCTTAACATAGCAAGTCATCACGTTTCATCATTGTAGGTGTTAGATTCCAACACTCAGGAGTAGATTGTGTGGGGAGTGACATCTGTTCCCCTGTTGATATTTCCCAGCACCTTTAGCAGTTATTTCTGACTACCTGGAGGCTTGGAATCTAACGTTTCATTACTTTTACTGGTGAAGTCATTTAAAAAGATAAAGGACCACAATGCAGTTACTTTTGTAGCTCTTGTTTTTGTTTCTTGTTGTCTGTCAGTCTTCATGGTTTAGATTAGACCAGCGTAAATGTAATCAGTCAAACTTGTTAATATTGTTCCTGTGTGAAATCAGCGCAGCTAAACTGAGCTGATATTTAAGATGTTTTCAAGTGGCCATTTGCCAAAGTCGACTCGTATTCCTCTTAATGAACACGACCAGAGGGCTCTTTTTACTTTTTCAAATTTCACATCAGCCTTTTTATGTTTTTTCTCATTCCATAAATAGATCAAATGATAGCTGCAAAGACAGTGGTAATCTTGCATCAGTGCAGTGCAATAATTTCCAGTAGAGCATGCATCTGTGTGTCAGTCTTAATGTATTCTGCTCAACCCTGCTGCAAAATGTGACGCTCTCAGACAATTCCGTGTAACTTGCATTCCTGTAGTGTGGGACAGTTTACTACTATAGTTTCCATGTATGGTAGCACTGCTCGCATTGTAGTTTTCCCCCCAACATTGTGAAATGTATGTTTTAATTCTTTTTTTTAATGATTTTACAGGAGCTATTGTCGTCATCTTACAATAATTGTTGCCTGTCCTCAGGTTGTTAATGCACTTCCAACAAATATAACTGTGGATCTGACTCCTGTGTACCTGTGTTTGTCGTCTGGTTTTGAGATCAGAATATGTTTTATGAAGCATTTTACCTAACCGTTTATAAGAGTTGGGGCGGCTGTGGCTCAGATGGTAGAGTGGGTTGTCCACTGATCGCAAGGTTGGCGGTTCGATCCCGGGCCCCTCCGCATGCCGAACTGTCCTTGGGCAAGACACTGAACCCCAAGTTGCCCCCAATGGCAGGCAGGCACCTTGAATGGAAGTCTGTCGCCAATGGTGTGTGAATGGGTGAATGCGAAACACATTGTAAAGTGCTTTGAGTACCACTAAGGTAGAAAGGCGCTATATAAGTGCAGACCATTTACCATTTACTTCCTCCTGCCTTAGCAGAGTTTAAATTTTGTGTTCTCATGCTTTAAATATTCATTCACAGAGGCCTATTCCTGAAACACTGCACTTACATCTGCACAACTGCAATCTAATGGTAGAATAAACAGTGCAGATGCTATTTGAACCTACTTTTTATGATGCAGTACAGTATTCTCTTTCTTATATAACCAGCCACTAAACAATAGACCATTAGAGATTTTTAAATCATTTATACCATCACAATCCTGCAGGGCCTGAGCTGTGGAGCTGCATGTTTCCTCCACCAGGTGGCAGCTGTATCCAGCAGGCCACATTTCTCAGGGGGATTACACACATGCACACCCACACAGGGGAAATCTAACCCAAGATTTTACTGTAGAAATGTTGGTACTTCTGGAGTTTTGAGGTGAACAACATTTTTTTTTTCTGTCTGCAGTTTATCTGAATGTATTATGAGACTGATTGCAATATTTTCTGATTGTAGGATTCATGCTAGAATGTAACTAATTAATTTAGGTGGAATATTTTCATTTTTTATATTGCATTTCTTCTCATAATCTCTCAGAAATAATGAAAGACCAGATGCTAAATGTTCAGGATTTATGCAGTATATTAAGTAAACCGAAGATCTGATCACAATAGTTTATACTGCCTTTACTATTCCATATGATAAATTGAGATTAAACATGATAAACCCCCTGGAGACCCTCCTCTCTGGGTTCCAGTGGGTCCTCTGCCTCCAGACATGAGCTACATCAGGGGGTGCCCAATCCTGGTCCTCGAGGGCCCCTATCCTGCATGTTTTAGATGTTTCCCTCTTCCAACACACCTGATTCAAATGATCAGGATCGTTATCAGGCTTCTGCAGAGCTTTATGATGAGCTGATCATTTGAATCAGGTGTGTTGGAAGAGGGAAACATCTAAAACATGCAGGATAGTGGCCCTCGAGGACTAGGATTGGGCACCCCTGAGCTACATCAACGTGAGATACACCGATTCTTTCTTTCCACCCCTCTGAGCTCCTTCATTCATATTTTTTTTCTTACATTCCGGATAAATGTTTGATTGAGTTTCTGTTTGAGCAAATCATCTGGACTTTCTCCACTTCCCCCCGCCCCCCCGCTCCGTGACGTGGCCGCTGCCTTTATAAGCGCGCTGCGCTGCGCCCAGACACGCCAGATGGAGACACGAGTGGGACGCATCTCTACGTACCAGACCGTTTACTGAAAAGTATAAAAAATAGAGGCGAAAGGGATTTCTATACGAGGCGACCGTTCGTACCGCTGTGCTAAATGGATACCGGTTGTTTCAGCGCGGCGCAGCGCATTTCGTGCCACGCCATGAACGGGGATTTATTCAAGGCTGCTCCGGAGCGCGGACCCCAGCAGCCCTCCTCTGCCCCGGCGAAAAACAACAGGAACAAACCCGACCAAACCAAACCGGAGCTGGCTCAGGTGGTGACGGACTCCAAGACGGGCAGATCCTACAGTAAAGGGAAGCTTTTGGGAAAGGTACGGAGGTTTAATTTCACATGTCGCTTCTCCAGATGGATCTAGAGTCTGAATTGTTAAAAATCGCCTGTTTTTTTAGCTGAATGCGGAGACTCCGGTGATTAAAATTCATTAGGAGCTGTCGTCCAGGTGTGTTTGTGATGCGGGAACAGAGAATGACCTCGTGGTGGATGTGACCAATCTTGCCCCTGCTGTGCGCGTCATTGCTGAATGAATCAGGCGCAAGGTGTGCCCGGCTCGTGTGCGCACACATGGCTGGCAACACCTTATTAAAAAAAAAAATCTCGAGAGCGATTCTTCCAAACACCCGTCGCTTTTTAGCGGCACCTCAGACCAATGTTACACCCAAAGACACATCAGTCTGACTGTACCGTGATTGTTCGCTCCATGACAGTGTCACTGTGGTGGTTTTGACACTGTATGTGCTGCGTATGAATGGAAACGACTGTATCAACATGTTGCTCGTCATCGATACGCTGCGTCGGGCAGCCAGCCAAGTCTTTTTTCCTCTGCTGCCTGCCGCAGAGCTGGAAACGTCTCCGTCAGTCTCACGGTTAATGAATGCAGCAGCTCGGTCTGCCTCATCCTCCATGTCCCCCCAGCTTGTGATTGCATCAAGAAAATGCATGATTAAACAGCACTGTGTTTTTTAGAGGTAGATCTGCAACAAAAGATGCTGATGATCTTAGTCATTAAAATGGTGCATCTGACCAGATTTAACCCTTCTTATTGTGCTCAGTCTTATATTGGTTATTTCCTCTTATGTATAATTGAAATCCTCCACAGCAGGCTTTCAGAATTGGCTAAATTATTGATGAATCATTTTTGATTGCTTCGTCTCCAGCTATTGATCCTCGGGTCAAAGACTTGCCATTGAGGCAGATTATTTATGGCCATTGCAGGTTTTTAACCTGCTGCTTTTGTTAACTGATTATTCTGTCTCCCAAGGGTGGCTTTGCTAGATGCTACGAGATGACAGACCTGTCGAACAACAAAATGTATGCTGTGAAGGTGATCCCACAGAGCAGGGTGTCCAAACCACACCAGAGGGACAAGGTACATGATCTCACCTCCTTTGTATCCTCGCCGTGTCTCACCGAGTCCCTCGCATAACCTCAAATCAATACCTGGATTGTGTTTTTGGGGCTGAAATATGTGCACATATTGATCACTTGTCAAATTTTCAACAGATTACCAATGAGATCGAACTGCACAAAACCCTGTCGCACAAGCATGTGGTGAAATTCTCGCATCATTTTGAAGACCAAGAAAACATCTACATATTCCTCGAGCTCTGCAGTCGGAAGGTGAGACTTCAGAAACCTCTAGAACAGTCTGCACAGCTTTCCTCTGCTTTGCTTGCACGTACACAGCTTGCCTCGTATTGCTCCACAGCAGCACTGAACAGGCTGTATTCATTTTTTAGATCTCATTTAACCCTCCGGGGTCTCGGCCATTCTTCCCTATTAGTGCTGCCTTGGGTCTTTTACTATATTAAAAACATTCAGTACTGCATGGTGCAAGTAATATTTTTCATTGCAGTCTGGGCTGTTTGACTCTGTATGCTGCAGTGATGCCACATGACATAAACAATGAAATGAAATGACCCACAGTTTGAAAGCACCCATGTTTAACAGACAATCACTGTTGATGATATCAGCTTCTCATCTAAATGACAACACCATCTAATTTTCATGCTACTGCAGAGGGGTGTGTGTGTGTTTGCGTGTCTGTAGCAGTGTTGTACCGTCCCGCTGACTGATGCGGGGTTGACAGTTCACCCATTGCTCTGTCTCTGCAGTCGCTGGCACACATTTGGAAGGCGAGACACACGCTCATGGAGCCAGAAGTGCGATATTACCTCAAACAGATCATATCTGGCCTCAAGTACCTCCACAGCAGAGGAATCCTGCACAGAGATCTCAAACTAGGTACGTCAACGAATGAGTGGAACGTGGCGTGTGGCGCGCACACAAGCATCCCAGGAATCTGCTGTGACTCTGGGCAGACACATGTTATCTGTGGAATGCTGACTGGACAAATGGTTTTGTCTCTTTCAGGCAACTTCTTTGTCAATGAGAACATGGAGCTGCGGCTGGGAGACTTTGGCCTCGCTGCCAAGCTGGAGACAGTCGAACAGAGGAAAAAGTACGATTTATTTATTTGACTACCTTAATTGAACAAAAAATATTTTAAAATGATACACAGTTCTCTCAAATAGTCAATTCAACAGCCTCTCTTTTTAAAAGTTAAAAACCATTCACACAGTTGTTCTTGATGGGTTTCCAGATGTCAAACACAGCTTTAACTATTTTCTAGCTAAGACTATAATGCCCTAGAAAAGCATGTCAACCCAAAACCATTACCTCAGTCACTGAGCGCATTCTTCCTCCCACAACTTTCCCTCTAAGTACCTAACTAAACCGGTTTCCAAGTGGCAGTTGAATGTAACGCTTAGAGCAGAGTTTCAATACCTGTTTGACACCTTCCTGTGGAATACCAGAAGCCTGAGTGTAACAGGAAAAAATGCTTTAACCATGACTTTGTTGTGTGTACGATGCCATAAAACAGAAACTAAGAATCGTTCGAGGTATTAAATCTAACCTATACTTTTTTTTTTTTCTCAGAACTATCTGTGGGACTCCCAACTACTTAGCCCCTGAGGTGCTCAACAGACAAGGCCACGGCACAGAGTCTGACGTGTGGTCCCTCGGATGTGTCATGTGAGTTTTTTTTCTTTGTGCTCATTTTAGCCTAGAGGTATTTGATGAATAAAGTAGAGTTTGTATGTTTTTGGTTTTATCTAAGCTTCATCTTATCTCCGTCAGTAGAGGAAAAATGGACATGGTACCAAGTCTCTAAGGTCTTTTTTTTTTTTGAAAGTCTAAGTTATTCCTTTGTCTCAATTTGACCAATAGTTGTCGTGGTTTCTCCCTCACAGGTACACGCTGATGTGCGGCAACCCTCCTTTTGAGACCCTTGACTTGAAAGAAACCTACAAGTGCATAAAGGAGGTCCGGTACAACCTGCCATCCACGCTTTCCCCTGCTGCACAGAAACTCATCTCAGGCATCCTCCAGAAAAATCCCAGTGACAGACTCTCACTGGACCAAATCCTCAACCACGAATTCTTCACCAAAGTATGTTAACGCGCATTTCAACTTTGCATTTGTATTATGAAATTATGATGGAGATTTAAAGCTATTGTACTTTTGCCATTAGCTGAAGATCACAATGCTGCTTTAGGAGTGTGAAAATGGTGTCTGCCGTCTTTACATTTTTCTCACCAGCTCATCTTCACACTCTCTTCTTTCTTTCTCAGGGTTACACTCCTGACAAACTTCCCCCCAGCAGCTGTGTGATGGTGCCAGAGCTTCACCCTCCGAGCCCTGCCAAGAAATTCTTCACTAAAATGGCCAAGAGCCTCTTTGGCAAGAAGAAAGCAAAAGGTAAGCAGCAGCAGAGGCAGCAGCCAAGTGACTGACACACAGGAAGACTAGGTCATCCATTTTAGAAGTCATTTGTTAGTTACATATTTGTGCCTTCCCAAATCTAATTATGCGGCACCTGTCATCTTGTTAATTAGATTTTTGTCTCATGAGAACTCGAATTTAAAAAGACCTCAAACTGTAGAACTGGATCGCATTCAGCTTTCCTTAAAGCATCTCCAAGAACCGCTGTAACCGGTTAAAATGCTCCTGCGGTTAAAACATGTTTGTTGTGACTACAATGCGGGAATCTTTTGTTTTCGCAGTGGAGAAGATTCCATGCGAGGAAAAGGATGACAAGGACATTTCCAAGCTGGTGTCGGGCATCGTTAAGTGTTCCATCAACCGGCAGATCAGCTACAAAACAGTGGGACCCAATGAGGTACGTCTTCTTGTTTTTCCTACTTCTGCAAGAAAATGTTGACCTAGTTTTGAAACGCAAATCTGGGTAATTCCAGCTTCTAATACACACGATTCACACGCAGCTAGTAACAGTTAAACAGTGGTTTTGAAGGGGAAAAACTCAAGTGCATGTTTTCATGGCGGACAAACCTCTGTTATGACTGAGAATGGCTTTGCATCCAGTGTTTAAAAGCTTTAAACCTTGCCAGCTTGTTCGTGTAAATAGACATCTTTAGAAATGGTACTCCAGTGGAAATGGGGTGAATAAATATCTTTTAATTATCATGAGGGAGGGCCGGAGTTTCTCCTCCAAGATAGAATTGCAAATAGCGGCTTTGAAAAGACCATCTTAGGCTGACTGAATATAGGGCAGCCATATTATTTGGACAGTGGATTGTGTGTTTAATCATACAGATATTTCAAAGGAATTGCCTTTCTGTTTAAAAGGATTTAGAGGTTTGTTTTTGCCCTAGAAGATGCTGAAGTCCTTCAGCTTGGAAGCAGATAAATTAAATCCACAGCAGAAATGTAGCAGTTTATGCTGGTTGTAGATGTTAAGTGAGTGTTTTAGTGTGAAATTTGACTACATGTAAAGAATAAGTAAGAATCTGAGGAAACTGTTACAGCCTACTTGGCAAAATCGCTTTCTCCACTATGTAATGATTTTTCTGCTGTTCTCATAATGTATTCATTAAAAAACGGGGGGAAAAAAGATTGCAATGTGCAACCGGAGCCGAGGCTAGACACCACAACAGCAGGCTGCTCAGCTGGCCAATGCCTAATCAGGCTTCTATTTATAGAGTCCAATAGGAGCTCCATTGTTTGCTCTTTGGGGTGATTTTTATCTGCTTGATGAACCTGTTCTGAGAATCCAGGTCGGCAGTTAATAAACATGCGGGATGTAGTTTCGATATTCTCTCATTTGAGTAGGACCGACATGACCTTGCTTAGTTTTTAGTTTGTCTGTTTGTAGAAACAACATGAAATTCTAGCTAACCTGGCTTTGTGGTAACATGACATTAGAAGCTACATGTCAAACTTGCAGCAGACTTGCAAAGCACACAGAAAGAAACCGTATGTAGTTTCACCTCCCTGTAGTGGCAGTAAGACGCCCGGCATGAGAACATTCAAACCCAATGAAGCAACAGTAGATTAAGCCCAAGCTGAATTTAGACAAACGAGCACCACTGCTGGCTAAGCAAGTGTGCAAACGTTAATAGAACTCATTCACACAGTGTCTCAGGCAGTTCTTTTTAATTTTGTGGTTAACGTTTTTTTTTAGCATGTAACCTTTCCCCCACCTCCATCCTGTGCTAGCACTTTGCTTGTTTTTAGTCATGACTGTGTGTCAAATCCTATCTTGTGTTGTTTCTCAGGTGCCCTCTCCCAACGGTCAGCAGGCCGGCTCTGTGCCTCTGGAACAGACTCCTGCCGAGGAGGAATCCAGGAAGTCAATCTCTCGATCTTTTAAGGGCACCATGGCCAGCAGCACTGAACGTAGGTGTCAGTTCTTGTGACTAGAGATTTGTTTTATTTTGGAGAAAAAAAATGTTGTACTCATGTTTTGCTCGTTTCCTCTCCAGCGTGCGAGGATGTCCTGACTCCTGCAGCTGTTACTGAGTCTGCCTTGAAAGTTCTCAACAGCTGCCTGGCCAACATGCCTGCAGGTAAGATAAGACAAAAGACTTCAGTAATACTTGTGGCATCTTAGATATGATGTCTAGTGAATGGAGTTTTCCTTTTTTATTATCCGAGACTGGCACACAGTTGAGGGGAAATGCTGCCTCCCCTTAACATGACCCATCCTACTTTCTGTTGCATTAGATTACAAATGATGCAGAATTATTCAGACTTAAGCAACCAGATCCTTTTCCTTGCCTCAGCTATTTCCTTAAATCCTCTGAATATGTGCTGACTCATGTCGCTCTGAACACCTTTTAAGATTATAGCATTTTTAGCCTTTTTGTGAAATGTTGACTTAGACTTGGGGAACTATAAACTTTATTTCCATTAAATTATGACTGGTGTTATATTCTGTCAAATTGTTTTATAATCCCTAACATTTTTTCTGTCTGTCTCCAGCCACCAGAAACCCACCCTGTTTGTCCAGGCCACAGTCCTTCCTGTGGGTGACTAAATGGGTTGACTACTCAAACAAATATGGTTTTGGCTACCAGCTCTCGAACCAAAGCATCGGTGTGCTCTTCAATGAGGGAACACATCTCAGCCTGTGTGACCAACGCAAGTAAGTGCCTTAAGAGCTGCAGTATTTATTTAAGGTGTAAAGATTTACATTGTTCTTAAGCCTTCTTGGATATTACATGACGACTGTTCTCAGCCAAGTAAAAGGGCTGCTCTAATGCTCTGTGTTCCAGGCATACTTGGGCAATTTCCACACACACACCAGCTAGCTCAAATAAAACATGAATTTTCTTTTATCAAACAAACCTTTTTAATGATTTCTTTCCTCCAACAGGACAGTCCACTACTGCCTGACCAACAACAAACACTTCACTTTCCCAACCAGCTCTCTACCTGAGCAGCTTCGTGGCCAGAAACAAATAGTAGAGCTCATGGCCAACTACATGGAGCAGAACCTTATGGAGGTATGGAAATGATCTTGTTGGGGTGCATTTATTAGTTAAATCAGTCTGTGTGCAATTGATAGGAAGCAATTCATTTTTTCTCAGGATTTTAAATTAATTCTAACAAAACGCTATCAAAGAGCAGATTTAAGATGAACTCGTGTGCAATAAACTAAATATTTTCTGTCCTCCTCAGGGTGGAGATCTGCATTGTGAGGATCAGGTCTCAGGTTCTCCTCCTCTGCTCCTCCAATGGGTCAAAACTGACCATGCTCTTGTCATGCTCTTCAACAATGGCACTCTACAGGTTCGAATTACTTAAAATTGACAATTATAATCCTTTAAAAAAATATATCATAAAACAAGTAATGCAGCATTGAATGCATTTACAGCAGGTTTAATTTTGCTTTTTACTCTCCTTTACTTACATCCTATTCTCGATTTCAAATCTCTTCCAGGTGAACTTCTACACAGACCACACCAAGATCATCCTGTCTAAGTCGTCCGACGACTCCTACTTGCTCACCTACATCAGCCGGGAGCGCATCTCCTACACTTACCTCCTCAGCATGCTGAATGAGATGGGCTGCACCTCTGAGCTACGACACCGACTCAGATACGTGGTCCAGCTGCTCCAACACCACACCGATGCCTGAGAGCGCAGCTCAGTGCCTCCCAGGCTGCCCGAGCGGTAGATGCCTTCGAGGCAACCTGACTGGTTAACACATTTTCTTAGGCAGCCTGACTGGTTGATATAATTTCTCAAGGCGGTGCCGAGAGAGAGGTCGACACCTGTGACGGATGGAAGGCTGCTCAACTCCTCTGAGCAATGTACTTGTCTGGAGCGGTGCCTAGGCAGCTGATTATCACACTGGCTGACCTTGATAAACGTCAAGCAGTCGGGGAAGTTGCCCGACGCAGCATCTGCCTGAAGGGTTTGTGCCCGTCCAGCTCCTGCCTCAAAGGTATCCACCCGGAAGGTATTGATGCCTGAAATAAGAGACTCATGCCTGGCCTGAAACAATGGATCCCTCACAGGCAGATGCCTACATGAACACCCAGTTACCTTCCCTCACTCACTTGCGACCACCGCTTCTTGGCTTGACCTTTCAAAGCCACCAACCCTGCAGCTTTCAGCCTCCCCTGATAGCCGAAAAACACAGGCATGGTTCCTCAAAGGTATCTAAACACTACAATTGTCCTATTTGCTTGCAGCGGAGCAGGGATAATCTTGTAGCTGAAATGCTTTACGGCTCGGTTTTCCAAAAAGCATTTTAGTAGCAAGGTCTTTTTACACCGTTGACTCGCACTGCAACTGTGATCTTTCAGCCGAGATGCTTTGGGAAGAAGTATGGTTTGACTGGAGAGAGAGAGTGAAACCCTCCTACCCTCAAGTGGTTTCTGGCCTTTTTGGACCATGGTACACACATTCATTTATTTTATTTTTTTTTCAAAAAAGAAGTATGAGCCAGCTCTAGGATCGCACTAAGATCTTGACCTCACATGCACAATTAACATTCCTGGCCTTATTTGATGATGTTGATGCTAAAGTTTCGAGAGTTATTGCTTCTTCTGCTCCAACATCACTCTTTGTTTTTCATTATTAGATTCAAACTTCACTGATGTGGTACACGGCATACTACAGGGGCTATGGTGGGAGCAATACAACTTTGCACTTTTGTTTTTTTCATTTTTCTTTTTGTAAATTCATCTGGAAAACCTTTTACTATCACGTGTTCTATTTTATTTGTTTTTAACTAGATACCAAAAGGCTTTTTCTTTGTTGGATTTTTAAAGTGATTCGGTTTTAATTTCACATCCAGTAGGTGAATACGTGTGCGAGTGTGTCACACGAGCAAGCAGAATTGTTGGTTGGAAAAATGAGGGTGGGGAGGAGGGATAAAAGTGCCTTTCTGAGGGATGTCTGTATAGTGCAATAACAACCCTTTGTGAATGTCAAGCTGGCTACAAACAAGATTTTGAGATGGGTTTTACAGGTGGGATTTACTCTTGAGCTGAGTTTAAAGGTAAATCCAATAGCACTACACTCTCACTACCTGGTATAAGCTTTTAGAACAACTGTTATCATAAGTATATATCCCAATAATATCTACTATGGAAAAATGAAAACATTGTACTCTGTTGTACTGTACTGTAATCCTTTATCGGTTTACATTGCTTTCTCGACCCAGAGTTGTATCCTAAAAAACTGTGACCTGGAATGCAAGTATTAACGTACATGTGTTTTCAAAAAACCCAACATTGTGAAAGCCATCTGCCAATTCAGAAGAGTCTTTATTTTTTGGCACATAATGTCCTGTTTATTTATTTTTTATTTATATGTGGTTTTTTATTTATTGTGTAAATGTTAACGGTCTTGACACAAGGAAATGTTCAATTCCGATCACCTTTTTGTATGTAACATATTTTGGGGAAAATGGGACAAAAATAAAGTTTATTGAAAATGAATGGAATTTGCTCTTATTGTTGTGCATAAAACATGTGGGATTTGACAGTTTAATTTCCCAATACATTAGAGATAAGGAATAATTTTTATTTTTTTCTAAAAACTGGCAATAATGACTGCTAATGAGTACATCACATATACACCTTACAGTATACTACTGGAGCTCTTGGGTATATAAAATTTGGCACGTATTTAAAAGCTCTAATTTAGGTCTATCTAATTAGATTAGATTAAAACACCTCCAAGTCCGAGGCCATGGTTCTCTGCTGGAAACCGGTGGCTTGCTCCCTCCGGGTTGGGGGGAGAGTTGCTTCCCCAAGCGAAGAAGTTTAAGCATCTCTAGATCTTGTTCACGAGTGACTGGAAAATGGAGCGTGAGATGGACAGGCGGTTTGGTTCAACGTCCACAGTAATGCGGACGTTGTGGTGAAGACGGAGCTAGGCCGCAAGGCGAAGCTCTCGATTTACCAGTCCATCTACGTTCCAACCCTCACCTATGGTCATGAGCTCTTGGTTGTGACCGAAAGAACGAGAACGCGGGTACAAGCGGCCAAAATGAGCTTCCTCCGCAGGGTGGCTGGGCTCAGCCTTAGAGATGGGGTGAAAAGCTCGGACATCAGGAGGGAGCTCGGAGTAGAGCCGCTGCTGCTTCGCGTCGAAAGGAGCCAGTTGAGGTGGTTTGGACATCTGATCCGGATGCTTCCTTTGGAGGTTTCCGAGCACGTCCGCCTGGGAGGAGACCCTGGGGTAGACCCAGAACCTGCTGGAGGGATTATGTATCGCGTCTGGCCTGGGAACGCCTCGGGATTCCCCAGGAAGAGCTGGAAAGCATTGCCGGGGGGAGGGACGTTTGGAATGACCTGCTTTGTGTGCTGCCTCCGCGACTCGACCCCGGATGAGCGGAAGAAAATGGTAAGTGACATTATCAAAACAAGTCAGTTAAATGCATGCTTTGTCCTATTTGATTTAAAATAGTTTTTGCATAAAACTAAAAAACTAAAATACCCTTCAAGTAGCTTACACTCTTTCCTTTGTTTCTGGTGGTGGCCACTCACACACAATTCTTGGCTATGCGGATGACATACTTGAATTTTTAGAAATGTTTTTTTTGCTTGAAAAACCATTTCCTTTAAAGTAAATGTCTGCACAACTTCATATTTTCTACAATTTTACTCCCATGGATGTCATGGCCAGTAGCACAACCCTGATCTGTCAGAAAATGTAATCTACTAGACCTGTTCACACAGTGAGGACGCTAGCAACAATGTTAAAACAGTGAAAAGTGTCAATTCACATGGGTAGCCTTGGAATGCCTGATAAAGCCATACAATGAATGCTTTGTTTGAGGCTGACTCACATAGCTGGCCTCCAGTTTCAGTGTGGACTCTTGGGCCTATTTCTCGTATCATTGTGAAACTTGCTAGGTGGATATTAACAAAGCATCACTGAGAAAACTAGAGACATTTCTATGGTTTATCACTTCACTGTGGCCGATGATAATACACACTGATAGCCCTCCACAATTAATATTAATTTAATTATTATTTCACAACATCAGCACTTTAAGGTCAAGCCCACACAATACTACAGAGAGAAACCAAATAATCCCCTTTTGAGCAGGACTTTGTGACAATGTGGCGAAAAAACTCCCTTTTAACAGGAAGAAACCTCCGACAGAACCAGGCTCAGGGAAGACATCCGTCTGCCTTGACTGGCTGGGGAGAGTAAAGAGAGAAAAGATGAGCAACAAGCAAAAACACACTAAATACACAGTGAGAAGGTTGGTTAAGGCCAGTAACCACAGACCAGAAACATGCAGCTCCAGAGCCAGAGATACCTGCAGAAAGTTAATGACATGCAATAGCAGCATATAAATGGAGAGTCAAAAGAGTAGAGAGGTGCTCATTGCATCATGGGAAGTCCCCCAGGCAGCCGGGGCTTATAGCAGCATAACGAAGGGATGGTTCAGGGTTACCTGAGCCAGCCTGAGCTGTAAGTTAGATCAAAAAGGAAAGTTTTAAGCCTAATCTTCAAAGTAGAGAGAGTGTCTGCCTCCTGCACCCAAACTGGGAGCTGGTTTCACGGGAGAGGAGTCTAATAGCCTATTCTGCTTTTGGAACGTGTAGGAACCACAAGTAAACATGCAGTTTGAGGGAGAAGTTTTTTGTTGGAATGATTAATGGCACAGACGATATAGAAACAATATTAATTTTAGTTTTTAGTGTTTCTAGGAATGATTGAAACACTGAGTCCTGTACTATGTTGTACTTTGTTGTATATTGTTTGTGTTGTTTTGTTAAAATGTGTCTAATGGACAACCCATCTACTGCAAGCCAGATCTACCAATGGGTACAAAATACAGCCTACAACCTGAACCAGAAAATAGTATGAAGGAGCTTTGTCACTTTGTATGTAAGGTAACACGATGTTCATTAGTAAAGACTGGAACCACACCAGACTGTCAGAATAATGTTAAATGCAAGATGGATTCAAATATATTCACATCCCAATACTCTAAGGAGTGCAAGAGAGAAACACAAATGCATCATGTCTCACCTGCTAAGGGTGTCATGGTGCTAAGCAAAAACTTCCTTTAGGAAAAATAAACTTGATAAAGCCGGAATTTAATCACATTGACCTCACAGGTCAGCATATTGCAGTAACTCGACAATTGTTAGTGTGTGTTACTGGTACTGAATGATCCGGTGACACCACAAAGCACAATGTAGCCGGTGTGTGTTGCTCCGTGCACAGATCCTAGGCTTTTCTTGGTAAGGACGGTCCTACCGGAGTTTGACATTTCCTTCCCTGAAAATGAGAAAAACATGCAGGAACTAAATTGACGATCCAGGCAACCATTGTAAGGCAGTGTAAGGCAAGTTTCATCATGTTTCATGTGACACAATTGAGTCGTAAACCAGATCTATTGCCTGACTGCGAGACACAATCCGCTCTTTACAAAGAGGAGCTTCTCGACATGAGTCTGCTCTTTTGTTGCCCTGCGGCCCTCAGCAGAAGCTGTTCTGACACCCCGGGGTGAGCTCCTCACATTCACGTATAAAGCTTCAGTACACGCATTAAACAAAACAAAAAAATCTGTTTTGCTGGTTCTTTGTTTGTCACAAAACAGCCCTTCTTGACCTCATTGCTCCAGTTATGTATTCTTTGTTAAATTAATAAAATGCTTAAAATATTGCATGTTAGGTAAGAAGTTGATACACAAGGTTACAACACAGACAAATTCAGACTCACAGTATTCAATTAGCAAAACTATCAAGGTAGTTTAAGCACTAGAAATCATCTATTAAACATAGCATGGAAACTTCACCTCTTGCATTTAATTAAGACTGGGTAATTAAAGGTTAATTGGGCCATGGCTCATATTTACAGAAAGAATGACCTCATTTTTGTTCTCAGACAAAATGTGCTGAGACACTCCATCTTCAGATAAGAAGGAAATAGTTGTAGTTCATGACGTGAATAAGAGAGTCATATCGTTATAAAAACTTGTCAAGCATGTCTGAATGACAATAAACTGACCTGAACTGATGTCATATTATCTGTGCAAGACAGGAGCATGCTTGTGTCTATGAATACCATGAGAAGACAAAGAGTCCAGTTATTATTTGCACCATAAAAGCCAAAAAGTGCAGCCAGAGGATTCATAAACTGTCAAGAAAAGTTTGTAAAATTATCTGATACTGAGATGGGATAAGAAATTAGAAACCTTACAATACTGTTCTCCACGTGTGCTAAAATGAAGATCATTACAAGCTTGTAGGGATTTCTAAGGGTTTCTGAGGTACTGTGAAGGCTGACAAGTGAAAAAACTAGCACACAACATATGGAATACCAATGCATGGATAGGGACTTAAACATTTTACATAATGTGCACAAACACATTTTGCACGTGGTCCCAAAAGAACATACGCACAAACCAAATTGAGTCAGAGAGTACACCATGTGAGTAATCAGCAGGCGGTTGCCAGACAAAAACACATACATAAATTGCACAAACACATTGACACACACACACACACACGTTGACACACACACACACACACACACACACACACACACACACACACACACACACACACACACACACACACACACACTGCCTGACTCATTGCTGCACTCTGAGGTCGGGTTAAGATGCAGCAGTACATAACCCGCCCCAACAGAGCTGTTTTCCAAGAAAATGAGACTGTAATTACCCAGAGTTATCCTTTTGATAGGGGAGAATATTTCTCAATAATTCTGATCATGTCTGCACACTTGGTGGGCAAACACTACATGTAAAAAATCTGTACCATAAATATCTCTTCTTCTTCCAGGGAGCTCCAGTAGAAAGCAATCAGACTTCTCTTTTATGTACTCGAAGACTTTTCACCTCTCATCCAAGAGGCTTCTTCAGAAACTATGAAAGCTCTTGCTGAATTTAGCTTTACTGGGAAAAATCCCCCAGACCCAAAGGAAACAACACGTTACATGTTTCCAGCAATGACACAGGCTGGTTTGGAATAAACCGAATATCTCTGTAACGTCCCAGAGAGGAGACAACAGGAAAATACCTGTGCCAAACATGTCATTGTGTGGTGTGTTAATGGGATTTCTGGGAAATGCAGGTTAATACAACAGTTTCTGTTTCATTTGAAAGGTGCTTTTCTAAACCAGAACAGAAACAGAACAATACAGATGGGCTAAAAATCAATTTTTTTTTACTGGAATGTGAAAGAAGTGAAAGTGTCCTTGATAAGAGTTTGAGATAAATCCTGGAAATACACTGTATCACCTCCACAGCAGAAAAACACAGTCACAGTAAGCTTTTTGGATGCTGTATAGCATTTTCAGCATGCAATCATTTCCTCAACAGTATATATACCAACCATACTGTACTTAAATGGCACTAAGCCAAACTTCCCTCAGCAGAATGATTGCTTTCTCAGCCTGCTGCTTTGGCAAAGTCATCTTCCTTCCTTCTTTCTTTCTCGATTATTTTATTCAGCCTTTCATGCCGTCAAATATCCCATACAGAGTTGATTAACAGTGTTCGATGGGTCATCAGTTATTACTGTTGAGAGATTAATATTCACTGTTGATCTGGATGACTTTGTTAAAGGAATTCTGCAGTATGCTGGAGAGAGACTGTGACTTTGACGTGGACACACTGCTGGCACTCAGTTACTCTGTCTGATGTCACAGATGGCTGGCAGCAGCTTTTGGACTTGAATCTTAAGTGTAATTTTGTTTTGTATTAATCTAAGAAATGCTTGCTGGACTTGATTAGGCAGGAAATACTTTAAAGGTGATACTTTTTCAACAGCATCACATCACTTACAGCAAAGAATAAGTGATCGCACATCTAAGTGTGCATGTCAGAGAGGCAGATATTAACCTCCTGTGATGATATGTTGTTTTCAGCATGTTGTACAATATCATATGTCCTTCCTGTGAGGTCACCCACCCATTTCCAAAACTGATATGATTTCCTGTGGAAGGATACACCTTTGATTGCAGGCCTACATCGTGAAAAGCTTCACTGATGCCAAATCACAGCTGTCTCGTGTTACCCTGCCTTAAATTAATTTAGAGGAATTCACGGATCTAATAAATATATTTAAGCATGGGATTTCTTTTCCATTCCCACTCCATTTAATTTATGTACATGCATCATTTATAAAGCCAAGCCAGGCTTACAAACCCCCTTCCTCTGCCTGTCTGTTCCAAATTAATCAAGAGTTGGAAAAAAAGCAATAAAACATCACATCAAATAAGCAGGCATTCTTTTTTTCCCCATCTCCTATTAAACAGCGGGGTTAAGTCTCATTGAATCCAATCAGTGCTAATGCTGTTTTTATTTGATATAATCACATTGCACCAGTGCCCTCCTTGGCAGTGCTCAAACCTTGTTCAGTTACTACTTCATTCACTAAATACGCCGTGAAGCTCAAATGTTTCCTTCCAGTTTTCCGCTTTCCTTCGCTTCTCTAAACTTACATGTGTTGGTTTTCTTCAGAACACTTTACTCACTTGGGAAAAAAAATGAGTGCCAGAACGCAAATGTTAGCTTTTTGCGTCTTCTCCGTGTGGATAAATATTCGTAAGTGTGTGCGATGCTCCCATTTCCTCACTACTTTGTCTTTTAAAATAGACGGAAGCATTTTATAAAGAACACTTCAAGCGAATATGTTCCCTGTGAGGATTGCTTATTTCGTGGCATTGCTTTCCCCCCCACACACATTTACGGGAAAAAATTACCGCTGTGATCTATAAAATCTTTGAAGAGGGGAATGTGAGGCAAGGCGAACTGGGTGGTATTTCTGAAGGAGTCCAAAAGGAGGGGATGTCCTTCCCTTTCCTCTGTTACTGTTTCGCTGACCCCTGGCCACATCTTTTTCTAACTATGATGTGACTGTGTGTGTGTGTGTGTGTGTGAGAGTGTGTTTGTGTTGGCTGTGGTTTATCCTTCATGCGAGATCCTGCTGCTGATGTCACATTCCTGCCTTTTCAGGCTACAGCCGGTGCATCACACACACTTATGTACGTCACACACCAGTCCTACAGGAAATGTGTGTTTCCTTTTAACGATTCTCCCTCTGTTTCCCATTAAAGGCACAAAGGAAAATGTCATCCACTCTTGTGCTGCCAGACTGAGATTTTCTCTCCACGTTTCAGTGAGACAGCCAGAACTTTAGAGAAAAAGTTGTTTCCAAGATTATTGAGTCACTGTAGCAGAATGAATATTTCTGAGCTTTGAGTTCAGCTTGTATTCAGATGGTAGTTTGATACTGGTTTGGTTCCCTGGCATCAATAGACAGAGTAATCTTGGATATGGTAGCTTGGCATAGTGGCTAAATGTGTAGGGAGAAAGTCAGCCTCTACCAAAAGACGATAAATGAGACTCCCTGTACTTGTAAAAATGTCATGGTTAGCTGTCTTGTTATTTTAGCCGTGGGCACCTATAGCTCTTTTTATTTAAAGTCTTTACACAGCTGAGTTCTGGACCTCTAGAGAGCTGCACGCAGTCACCAAAGCTAAAATAGTTGTAGGATGGTTGGTAAATTCCTCCAAATGCACCACTTATAATAAATAGCCTAATTTTGGAAACACTGGGTCTCTGACTTTTCCACAGAAATAAAATAGAAGAGGTTTAAAAGTAGAGGCAGGAGTACGTCATACGTATACATGCTCTACTCTTAAACCTCTCGATGCACTCTATTATTTCACCCTTGGGTTCCCAGCTGGAGATGGCTTTAAAAGGCATTGTTGCCTTTTAAATCAGAAAGGTGGGTGGCATTCTATTCATCTACAAAGCACTTCTTGGCAAGCTTGCTATTTATCTTACATGTCTTTTTAAAATAAAGAGCAGTTTCACACTTAAAATAGGTTCTGAGATGTGGTTCGAAAATCATCATGCTAATAATGAGATTGGGAAACTGGCTTTCGGTTATTGTGCTCCATATAGGTGGAACTATCTGCAAAAGCTACTAAAATTAGATCAGCTATTACCTTTAAATCTATTTGAATCCCTTTTGACTGACATAGAGCAGTGTGAATGCATGTTTTCTTGTCCTTGGCCTGTTTGTTGTATAGTGTGTTGATGTATACTGTAACATTTGTGTGCTTTTAATGTCTCATACACTGTGATCAGTGCATCCTTGTAAAAGAGAGCTTAATCTCAATAACCCTCCCTGTTTAAGTAAAGGTTACATAAATAGACAGAAACAGGTTTCCATTTTTTATCTTATGGCTGTGGATTTTGTTGGCTGAAAGGAACTGTTGCTACCAGAATTTACAAGTTCCTCATCAGTTCCTCCTGGGGGGTTGTGAGGCGTTCCCAGGCCAGTTAAGATATATAATCTTGCTGTGAATTCTGGGTTTAACTTGGGGTCTCCTCCCAGTTGGACGAGCCCAGAAAATCTCCAAAGGAAGGCACCCAGGAGGCATCCCAATCAGATCCCCAAACCACCTCAGCTGGCTCAGTTTTACACAAAGGAGCAGCGACTCTACTCCGAGCTCCCTCCGAATGTCCTCACATGGACACTCACTTTACAGAGTGAAATTAGTTAGAAACTAATTTCGGCTTGTATTCATACTGTCATTTTTCAGTCATTACCCAGAGCTCATGAACATAGGTAAGGGTTGGAATGACGACCGACTGGTAAATCGAGAGCTTCACCTTCTTCACCATGACACCGATCTGTCAAATGTGAACGGAAATATGCTTGATGACTTGATGACAAAGTTTGCATCCTCACCAATGGATCATTTATGTAGAGGACATGGAAAATAAAGAAGCAGCATTTCAGGATGAGGAATGATGATTGAGTTTCGGTTGGCAATGCTAATTCTGGCTTTGGTTGGGGTTAATGGAGTGTAAACTTAACCAGCGTTATAAACCACTGCTGTTACTCTGATGTAGTCAAATCTTGGCTGTGTAACCCCACAAAATAATGAAGTTAGCTAATGATCCACCACTTGGCTTTGGAAGCATTTTTCATTTTGACTTGTCATTACAGAAAAAGCACAGGTAAGACAAATGTTGTCAACTGGCTCATTTAAAGTAAGTGTCCCAGTAAGACATGACAATGAGCCAAGCGGCACAATACAAGGACCCTAAACGAGTTCACTTAAATGAAATCCATTCATTCTTAATGTGATCAATTGCAGCTTTTGTCAAAATGTCTACTGTGAATAAGCTCGATTATACGTCCCCTGCTTATAAATAGCTTTCACGTCAACAGTGATGTTATTATGATAATTATGGGAAGCTCTGATAGACTTGACACTTACTAATACAGAAGTGCCTGAATACCAAACGACTTGGATGCCTTATACCATCATTCAGGGTAATTATATCCAAATTTAATGAATATGGTGTGACCAACTGTCTAATGATTCAACCATCCTGATGACGCCATGGAATAATCATTCAGGGAATGAAATGTCCACTTAATGGTCATTTTGGGCTCCTATACTTCCTACTCCAAGATATTCATATACAGAACAAGGCCTTTGAAATGTACAAAAACATGTAGCCTGTATCTCAGGTTTCCTGCTTTTCCTGTTTCTCTATACCGTGCCTTTCTTTTCTGTCTTTGGTCTTTAAGCTGGGCTCATTATTTATCCTCACTAATGATCAGCCGCGGTTTCTCCTGCTGCGACAACAGAACATGAAACAGCACTAAAACCAAAGTCAAAGCTTTAGGAAGTCAAACATCTGGAGGGAGACAGATGAAGGGAGAGAGAGAGAGAGAGAGGAAGAATTCAGCCAGACATCCAACTGCTGAGGGACAATTTTACCTAATTAGTAACTTCTGTTTTCTCAAGAGCGTTCTTTCTCCCCAGCCCCCCTTCGCTGTGTGTGTCTGTGTGTGTGAGCCATTGTAGCGCTCTTTCCTCATGAATTCCAGCCAAGGCCACAAGCCAAGGCCCATGTGAGTGTGTGCGGGTGGGTTTGTGCTTTTGAAAGGTTTCGTAGCTGCAGCCCTCGTTTCCTCTCAGGAACACACGTTTCTGAGTCATTCGCATCAGTTTCATCAGACCCTTTCCCTTCCCACGACTTTGTGCTCAGACCTGCTGCATCCTAATGCATTGTTCAGACCTGCACATTCATTTCCCAGATAGATTTCTCAGGTTTATGGCTTTCCCATCCACCTCCTTAACACTCCAAATGATGTCTCCCTCAGGAGGCATCATCTGTTCACACAAAAATAACCAACATCTCAGGTGTCACCCGCAACCTGTTTCCTGGGTTTCCTCCTGTTTTCCCCATTTTACATCTATTTTATTATCACAGCTCTTTTCTGAAATCTCTATTCCACATTTTCCACCAAAAGCATTCCTAATAAACCTCACAGTTCTGATATGATGCTTCTTAAAGGCACCATATGGAGTTTTTGAGGACTTTTGAGAATGCTTTCCAAGTCTTATCTCGTCTTGCACCGTTGTCTTAGTCATACTGTTTTCAGATGCATGTGCTCACTTGATGATCTTGCAGTTTTGTGGCTGTCAGTCAATCATAACTCAGAAATCTTGGCTGGCGCTGTGGTGGCTAAACTGATTCACCACTTCTGCATTTTTCACAGATATAGAGGCATATACAGCCGACATTTAAATAAAGCCTAGATTTAGGTTTTGTGAATCTCACTGCAACGTGACACATGACAGTTCTGCCACTGAATGTGCACTCAGAGCAAATTTTATTAATATGTAGAGACATGGCGTTCTGAATGAAACACTCTACTGGTAACAGACTGTATACAGTAGGCCAATATCAATGTAGTTTCAGTCTTTTTATTACTGAGACAACTGTGCTGCTTATGACAACATAACTGTCCAGATGGCTTTCAGGACTTTGAGCAGAGAGCCAAGTTAAAACTGTGACTGTCCTTCACTTGTCTTAGAGAGTGTGTAGGTGTGTGTGTGTGTATGTGTGTGTAGCATGGAGACACACACTCTAACAGACAATATACTCATGCAAACCCACAGAAAGAAAAAAACTATTTATAGAGTTGAAAAGCCATGAGGTCTATAGTAACTGTGTTGTACTTCGTGGAAAGATCAACTATGATTATCTTACATCCTGTGGTGTACACACACACACACACACACACACACACACACACACACACACACACACACACACACACACACACAAACTATATATATATATATAGACCATCCTGTTTGCTGTTTGTCAGGTGCAGAGGAAGCTTGTTGCAGTGCCCACACAACAACAAACTTGTGAGACAGAGCAAAACAAGAACAGTTCCACGGCACAATGTGATTTTTCCATCAGTTATGAATATCAAGACAAAGTTGGTGGCAGTTTACCACTGCTGCAACATCAGAATCACGCAGGTGTGACTTTATATGGCACTGATGCTCTATGAGTTAAAAAAAAATCTACTTGTTGTATAAACTGTCATTCACATTTACATGGCCATTTAATCTAAATGTGTAAAAAGTATTGCAATTAGTGTGTAGATTGTCAGTCGCCCAGGTCATGGTAATCCTAAGTGCTTAAGTAGAAGCCAAATGGACTCCTTTTTTTGCCTTCTACTTAAGCACTTAGGATTATTGCAAATAGTGTTATACTCATCGAAAATCATTACCCTGCTGACGAACAGTAAGTTGAGTCACTTTCTGTTGACACGTAAGAAGTAAATGTGTAAAATGCAAATAATGTATGTCGGTTTTCTATGCAAATGTCTGCTGGGAACAAAGCTGTTCCTCTAAATAAAATTTGATTTTTCATCAGCAAGCTCAAAGATGATGTGAATACTGAAGAATCCTCAACATATATCTGCTTTCTTTTTCTATGTACTGTCACTGGACTACTGCTTTTATTTCTTCAGCTGTTTATTTTCCTTTGCCAGCTTCCAATGAGACAGCATTTTTCATCTTTTTGGAAACAGCATGTCGACACCCTTGAATTATGTGGAGACACCTTGTGTGAGAGACTGTTAATCCACTAATGTCTTTGGTAGGAAGAGACTGCTGACTAGACAGAAGCACACAGCTCTGGGAAACAGATGGCCAGAAGGCAGTAATGCAGAGGATGCACTGAGGCTCCAGATTAAGTTTTCTAAAGGGATTTCAAAGGGCATGAACTGATGATTAATTATACCTGCACAGGCAGTTTAAGTTGATCATTAGTTGTGAGCTCAAGTGTCGTATGAATTAAGAATCATCAGTGGACATCTCAAATGGACACTTTATAGACATGTGTTTTTGATTTGCCATTAAAATCATGGTTTAAAAGTGAAGCTTAACACATACTAAGCACAAGAAACCCATCTGACCACACTGTGGTCAATTACACTCATGTGACAGGAGTCATGATGGGACAGACAACTCATCACTCACTGAATGAGATCATTGAGGATGGACACATCAGCAGCTCATCCACTCAGCTGATCAAGGTCATCTAAAAGCCAGGTCAACCGCTCACATGACTGACACTAAAACTGAAAACATGAATGAGCGGTGTCATTGCAGGACACATGAGGCAACAATTTTATCTGCATTAACACAATTTCCTGCATCATCATAATAACAGAAACATTAATTTCAAATCGGAAAAGGATCAGTGATGAGAAACCTAAAAGCTGTGACCTTACATTCCAGTGACAACAACATCTCTATCAAAAACTACTACTCAGTCTGATGTGTACAGTGGCCGACAAGGGCCAAACGCACTGCAACGGCCCAATCCGTCTCAGTTAGAGAATATCACTGAGACACATTGGGCCGTTGCAGTGCGTTTGACCCTTGTCGGCCACCGTAGATGTGTCATGCAAACACTCATCAGAGTTTAGTTAGTTCTGCTTTGTTTAGCTGGTTTTGACAAAGAAATCCCAATTAGCTATTTTAAAATCTTCCAAGTGTACAACAGTGTCTTCATCAGATGATGAGACTTTCATCATCTGTCACAGAGATGAATTTGCGAACATGTGAACTCAGTATTGTTTATTCAGGATGGAGTTTTAGCATTTGACTTTTAGCACAATTTTTCACAGGGGTAGCCAGATGGGGCCACTGAAAATTATAGACTAGTTGAAAACAATGTGAATAGGAAACTTAAGAATCACATACTTACTTACTTTATTACTTACTTATTTTAGAGTTAATGGTATTAATTATCTGATGTGCTAGTCAAATGCAGGTACAGAAAACATTTGGTTATTACAATGAGAACCATTTAATATAGTCCAGGAGAAGAGATGCTGCAGAGTATACACCAATCAGGCATAACATTATGACCACCTGCCTAATATTGTGTTAGTCCCCCTTATGTGGTCAAAAATGCCCAAAACCTTTGGGCATGGACAAGAGGACCACTCAGGGTGTCCTATGGGGTCTGGCACCAGGACGTTGGCAGTGGATCCTTTGGGTACTCTGGGTTGTGCAGTGGGGCCTCTGTCAATCAAACTTGTTCCACTGCATCCTGTGGATGCTTGATCAGAATGGGGTCTAGGAAGTTTGGAGGTCAAATCAACATCTTGGGCAATTGTCATGTTCCTCAAGATGTTCCTGATTGTTTGATGTTTTTGCCATGTGGTGGGGTGCATTTTCCTGTGGGGGTAGGCCAGTGACATGAGGGAGTGTGCTTGTTCTGGGACAATGTTTATTTGGGTGTCTAAGTCTCATCAACACGGATGCCAAAATCCAAGGTTTTCCAGCAGAACACCACATAGTACCAATATGATCAATGTTATTTACTTCACCTGTCAGTGATCATAATGTTGTGGCTGATCGGTGTATGAGGGGATAAAGTTCCCCCATAGGCAAGACATCTATAGTTTATGTATGATTTCAGCACTGAAAATCCTAACCCTGTGTGAGAATGATTTTAAATCACAATAATTTATGGTAGAGTAGAGTTGAAAGGTCATGTTCCATAATGCATGATAAAGCAGACCGCCTACTATGCATATCTAACTATAACTGCATTTGCTAAAAACAGACATTGTTGTTTCAGTGAATGAACTCAACCTTTCAGATCCTCCCTTGCTGCCATGTGGTCTTAAAAACATATTAGTTTTTTTGTTAATCCTGGAAAAATGGTGGGAAAAAACCTATCCCAACTCAAAACACATACTATGGCTACTCAAACAACTTCTCTTGGGTTAGATTTGTTTCATCATACTACTCTTTCTGAGGTTAATTTATTAACCTACATACTCAATTTATCTTAGATCAGCATGGAAAGCCCCACATGATTCCTCTACACATGACCTACATCACGTGGAACGATCACATGGGAGATAAATGGTGCATGGTTTAAACTTGTAAAGTGTGATTTTTGCTTGGAAATGTGCAATACATCAAATCACATGGAAATTTGAATGCCTGGGATTTGCTATCAAAGCTTAAATATAATCTTTGTATGGGCATAATTACTCCTTTGATCCAGCAGCTCACAAGATCACAAAGTCAGATTTAGGGCCAGTCTCTCTCGGCTAAATGTTTCCCCGTTTTTCACATTAAAGAGTTTTTGTTAGGCTTCGAGACAGGCCTTTTTCTCTTCGCCATGCAATATCTGAAGGCTGCTGTTGGACAATCAGGACACTGAAAAGCCTCCTACTACAAGTATGTTTGAGCTCCAGTCCATCTGTGGTAGAATAAGAGCTTGTTGTAGGACCAGGCACCCAGGGCCCTCTCACACATCTCAATAGGACACTTTGTGCTGTGTCCATTTTTGTGTGGGGGGTTGTTCGGAACCCCCTCGAGAGGCTTTATTAGCTTCTAATTTAAAGTCAAGACTGTGTATAAAAACACAACTGGCAAGAGAATAAAAGCCCTCAGTGTTACAAAATAATACTGCCAATTCAAATTATCTGGATTCAGAGATGAAGAGAATAGATCAGGACTAAAATGTAAGACAGCAGGACCTGAATGTGATATTCTCATTTCGCACACTTTCTTTTTCTTTTTCTGTCGCTGTCCCTGTTTCTCTTCCTCTCTTGTCTTTCACCATTTCTCCTTCCTGCTCTCCGCAAACCCAAACAAACATTAGTCCTGAAGAGAGATTCCAGACCAGACTGACTGATAAGAGGGGAATTCCCACACTGTGGATCATCTGACACACACACACACACACACACACACACACACACACACACACACACACACACATGCGCGCGCACACACACACACACACATGCGCGCGCACACACAGCCACAGAGTGAGAGCCAAGTTTCACCATGATACAAAGTTCAGCTCAGATGAAAAGCTCGTGTTAAAACAATATGCCAGACTTTAAGTTCAGTCAAGATTTATTTCCACATTAGCTTTAGTTTTTGGAAACGGGAGGGGAAAATTTACAACGCGGGAAGTACCTTCAACATGATATTTCCCTTTAATAATCAGGTAGTTAGAGAAAAGAAAAAGGATGCCTTGTTTATGAAATAGAACTTCTGCTTATAAAAAATCCCCATTTTGCCTGTGAATTTTCATGGAAACCTTAATAAGGCATCTACTCTTAAAGATATAAGGGGAACCAGTGACATAACATTCAGTATGTAGGAGACACAGAATTGTACAAAACCAAAATTAACATTCAGTGGCCATCAGGACAATACATTACTATACTGTCTACGAATAAAATCCCAAAGCATTCTGACAGCAATTCACATAAAGAGATAAGACGAATTTAATCTAATCCAAGAGGAATGAGGGGAAAACCCACAACCGGACTGACTGACTGGAAGCGAACTCAGTGAGCTGTGATAATGGGATTATTGTACTATATTTCAAGCTGTCCTGTGCCGACAGCTAGAATAGTTGTATGACTTTGTTTACTACAGCAGAGGTCTTGGACCTCGTGAGCCCCTAGAGCCGAAACCATGATGAATGATTTTTCTGTCCACCGCCCATTTTGGATGTCATCCCAAGCTAAGTCTGAAGAACAGGATACTATAGACAGTAACGGCTAACTGCCAGGAGCCATATGTGATATAGGTTAATGTGTTTGTCTTATAGGCAGAGTGCCAGCAATTAATCACTGCCATTGGACAATTAACATATGACTAATACAATTTATGAAAATAAAGCATGGAAGATTTGTGTCTTGGCCTTTTAAAGCTAATGCCATCAAAATGTTATTGGGTGAAGATAATAAATGGCTTAAATATCCAATTTAATCTACAGAAATTTATGAGAAAGTTGATGTGGAGGATGTTTTGTTTCCATTTTTTGTTTGATTTCTTTCCATTTTTTTTCTATTCGGATTATGAACTTCCAGCCATCTGAGGTTGATTGCACTGTTTCGAAGATTGATTAGAAAGACTGTGGATCAGTTGATGCCGTTCTGCAGCTAAGGCGATGCTTTGTGCATTTCAAATCAGGCAAATAAAATGAATTCCTCATTTGTAACAGTAAGCAATACAATGTAATGAATCACATGAATGTAATTACGTTTGCCCTATAAAGTGGTGAAGTGATTACAACTGAAAGTCACACTACAGTCACTGTCGCTAAACCACAAATACATTGCTCCTGGCCTGTGAAAATAGCAGAAATGTCAGTTTTGTGCTACTTATGGTGGGTCTGATGAAAAAAAAGACAAAACTGAGCAACAGGGATAACATTTCACAGAGAAGAAGTTGTTTTACAATGTATTTATACAATTTACTATCCTGTACACATACTCCAACCACGTTCAGATACCATAGAAATCCTTCTCTTAAGCTAACATGAATGAATTAAAGTTAATGAAAGTGTTGATGTTACACTATAAGTGAAGCGAAGCATCACATAAAGAAAAAATATGCTTTACACTATTATGAAAGTAATGGTTAATTTCCATGGTACTTTAATTTTTGTTTTTTCAAAACTGTAAGATTGGTTCATCAGAATGTGACACACTGCAAACCCTACACAATCCTTTTGTAAATAATTTGACTGTGTGTAAATATTTTACTAGAAATTGACAGAATTATGAAGCCCGCCAAAAATGTATCTAATCTTAAACATTTAAATGATCTTTTTCATAAATTATGGCTTTATTTATTTCCAAAATTCAAAACAAAATTATGTGACGTTGCCATTTTATGATACAGTAAAGAAAAAAATATGCTTCGAAAGTCATCCAGGAAGTTCATCTTAGATATTATATTGTAGCAATAATATCAGCAGCTAATGAGGTCTCTGTAACCAAGTGAGGCTGTAACAACAAAACCCCCTGACCCATATAGGTTATTCATTAAAATTTCCACCTGAATAAACATCTCAAAATTTCCACCTGAGTAACTGACTCTAACTCTTATCATTATCAGGAGGCCAGAGTGAGATTTAAAACCTTCACCAAAAATGATAATTCTACTTAGTAGAGAGTAAATAACATTATAACAATGAGTCACTACACACTGGCTGTTCTAAAAATTCTCAAGTACACATTTAATGCAACTCAAATGAAGCACAACAACCCATTTCAGTCATAGATTTACTATGAAGCCTCTTCAGTGAATGTGCCTCGCTTGGCAACCTTAAAAAAATGGTGCCAGTTGCTTTCATGTAACAGATACAGCCTGCTCGCAGTACAGAGGCCTGCAGGGTGGAAGAGGTTAAAGTAACCTTGCTGCTGTCGTTGTTGAGGGAGGCAGAGTAAAAAAAAATTTTAGCAAGAAGATTGTGTGCCGCAGTCTGGCTGAAGCACAAACCAAATGTCTTGAAAACACGTGTTGACAAAGATCAATGTTCCATTAGCATCATATTAGCTGGTAGCACATACCTGTCAGAACAGACATTGTGGGTGGATAAAACATAAACATTACCCATATGGAGTTTATTTTTTTGTTCACTACAATTCATTTTATGTTTGTTCTACAGCTGTAGGCATTTTCACTCGTGGGTTTTAGTCGCTGTAAGTTTAGTGACTTTGCGACAACACCAGCATTATTGACACAGGGAAATTCTACCAGGAGGAACTAGATAAGTCACTCTGTCATTTAACAATATGGTAAACAGTTGTCACATAATAAAGAAAAAGAATGCGGAGGAGTGACAACAATAGTTCTTTTAGTCAGCAAAACGCCCCGCTACCCGGTTCTGAATCTCCCCGCAGCAGCCTCCACTGCTTTTCATAACGTCCTTTCATGTGTTTCATTAAAGTGCGGGGCTGTCCCACACCTTCATCAGAACAACCCACTGTGTGTATTCATAATCAATCTTTTAATGAGAGGTCCTAGAAAACCATGCCTCACATCTGAAGGGAGTGTGTTTGCAGAGGTGTGTGTGCGTTGGCGTCTACGTGAAACTAAAGTGACAAGTCATTCTATCTAGAAAGACCCAAAGGTTTCTCTGCCTGACAATGCGGGATTTACCTTGTTTCCTGTAATCTTTTCAGGGTTTACCGGTGTGCAGGTTCCTTTTTTTTTAAAACCAAACAGTGCGCCAGAAGACTAATACTGCAAGATCATGGTTGGAAATAACATTTAAAGGGCATTTAGCACCACGAGGGCTGAAATACACATCTAAAGGCAATCGAAATGGCCACCAGCACATGACTTATCTTAATGTCAAGCCAAAATACAGCTGAGAGTTGTAATTTATGACCACAGACAGATAAGGCTGGTATTTACTGCTATAACTGTCTGTAAATTTTATTGGTCCGTTTCCATCCACTCCGACGTATTCTCACGTGTTGTAAAATAACTACAGACAACACTTTAAATCAAACTCTGGGAGAGTTTTTGTCAAGGTTTCAGTCTCGCTGAGTGGCTTTATAATAGTGACCTTTGTCAAACTTCTGAGATTCTAGGGAATCAGAAGACAGAAGTGAAAGTGGATAACAGAGGACTTAGTTGAAACTATGAAAAATTTAAGGAAAGTCTGAATGTTTTCAGTTCCTAATACCAGACAGATTAAAGTTTCAATTACTAAATTTGCAACCACTGAAATCACATGCTTTACTTTACTTTAAACAACAAGGAACCTGGTCTGAACTCTGTCTACTGACAGAATCAAAGAGTGTTCTGTTTTCATCTGTAACAGAGCATCTTAAACAACCCTTAGCAGTGTATCCTAGAACAAATTTATTTATATGAACATAGGTCAGCACTGTTATTTGGTGTTCTGGCCATCATAGCAAGTGTCGAGACAATACATAGATAATGAGTATTGACTATAAAGATAGACTAACCCTCTGTGACGCCACTCGTATTTTTCCAGAAGGGTGGTTTTAAGGATTAGTGTGGTGGCTCCGGTCATTGCCATCTTGGCAGTGCCTGACTCCTCTTGGCTAATCCAAAAATGAGCAGAGAGGTGGAGTGTGAATGTAGCTGAGGCAGGCCATCCAAACATCTTTAGGCTATGGACTGTTCTGTTATCGCATCCATCCACCACTCAAAGCAGCCATGTCCTTAATCCTGCATAACTTCAACCCTTAAATGGTTGCTTAATATAAAAATTCCCCCACGTACAGTTTTCATAAATGAGTAAATTAGCTGTAGAGACCAAAACAGTTTTTGTAGAAGGCTGTAAATATGTTTATTTCTAATGTGAAGATGGACATTTTAACATGGGGGTCGATGGTGACTGACTCGCTTTTGGAGCCAGCCTAAACTGATGATTTGATGAACTATAGTCATTGGCTTCATTTTTCAATCCTGGAAGTTTCTGCTTGATGATGATGAACATTCTCTCCTACAAGACACTGTAGGAGAGTGCTGCACTTGTAGGCATCATTATCTTTATATGTTCTGATCTGAGGTTGATTGGGGTGGCATGAGGAAAGCCGGGCATTCATGATATTTCTGTCCCTGGCAACACTTTCCCACTCCTCCTGGAGGATGCCAAGGGGTTCCTAGGCCAGATGAGATATATATTACCTTCAGTGAGTTCTGGGTCTACCCCAGGTTCTCCTCATGGCTGGACATGCCCAGAAAACCTCCAAAGGAAAGATGCCTGAACCACTTCAGCTGCTTCTTTCAAGACAAAAGAGCAGAGACTCTACTCCTAGTTCCCTCCAGATGTCCGAGCTCCTTACCCTACCTCTAAGGCTGAACTCAGCCATCCTATGGAGGAAATGCATTTTGGCTGCTTGAATGCGCGATCTCATTCTTTTGGTCACTACCCAGAGCTCATCACCATATGTGAGGGTTGGGACATAGACCAACAGGTAAATCCACAATGCCTGAAATAATGCTGATGCTGCACCAATCAGTCTGTCCATCTCAAGCTCCATTTTCCTGCCACTCATGAGCAAGATCTTGAGATACTCAAACTCCTTCACTTTGAGTAGCAACTCACCACCCAACCCAGAGAGAAGAGAACAAACCACTGTTGCTGACTCTCACCTTGGCAGCTGAAGGCCAAGTCCTGACGAAGCCAACAGTACCACATCATCTGCAAAAAGCAAGACGTCACTCTAAAGTTCCCAAACCACAGACACCTTTGTATGCAAACTGACAGAAATAGTTGTGTAACAAATGAAAGCAGAAGATCGCAGTTCATTCTGCTTACAGTTCCACCTCTCCACACCTGTGTGGTTACATATACATTGATTTTATGGTCTCTAGCGCTGAAGGTTTGTGGATGTGTTCGAACGTGCTCACCCGTAACAGCAAACACACACACAATGGATTGCATAATTACTACCACATTGTTGCCTACAAACCACTGACAGACAGCGCCATGGTAACCGCTTTTATGAAATGAGGACAAAAAAGATTGGCACTGTCATTTCCTCCTACTTGTATTTATAATTCACGTTAATTATTATTCTTTATGGTTTACTTACAAAGCTTTGTATTTACAACCATACAGTGTAAATCCCTCCATAAAAGTGTTACAAATTAATCCTGTAACCTCGAGTCCAGGTGCAAGATCGGACAGAGTTCAGATCAGGCACTATGTATCAGTCTGTGTCAGGCTCGAAAATGTTCGGTTGTATATTTTCCTGCGAGCACTCCCACTCTGACAGGCTGCAAAAATTCCAGGCTAATGTTTGCAGAGACAAAACTTAGTGCTGCATGAAAAATATGCATGAATATTCTTATTTGTCTTGAATATTCATCAGTGTGTGTGAGTCTGTGTGTTTCCTTTCAGTGCAGGCTGTCATTGCAGTGACAAGAACAAGCATGTGAATCATTTGGAATTGAAATTTCACTGTGTTAACTGGTCAGAACATGAGCTTATTGGGTTCACCACACTGTGAATGTCTGAATGGGCAATACAATGATTTGGAGAACGATGATCAATGATGACATAGATTTTGCTCTATTTGATGTGACCATATTTTAAGACAAATAGAGTTTCTGTTTTTTGGGGGTGTTTTTTTTTTTTTGCTCCTGTCACATTTTTACTCACTGTGGGCTCAGTTTTCACTGAAATGCAAAGTCCTGAACTTCTATATACATGAGGGCTAGAAGTAGAGAGAACTCAGAAATGACATTTGCACAATTTGACATAATTACAATGACATAGATCATAAAAAAGAGAGAAGTGAACGTTGAAATTCGTTGATTATTTGTTCTGCAAAAATTAAAAGTACAACATTTTAACAAGATCCCACAGGTGTTACCTAGTTTGGAAGAAAATGGTGACTCTACACTTTACTACTTACATTTTTACATTGTTTCTGTACTTGTCTCATATCTACCGTAAACACAGCCTGCAGCACAGCCCAGTTTAGTGGAAAAGTACCTAAAATTTTGTCACAAGACTGTTGCAGCTGAGTCACTCAGCGGTGGTTTATAAACTCAGTGGTTTATCAGAGTGCAGATTTTTTTTCTTTTTCACAGATTCTGTTGGGAGGAAGCAATTTCTTTTTTAGCCCATTTTTAAACGAGCCCTGCTGAATAACTTCATTTTGATGACATATCACAATTTTCAGCTTTGATTTGGTTGTTTTCCTGATAGACTGGCACATCACAAATGAATAGTTCAAGGATCATTGGAAAGTTGAAAATCTTATGTTTTTATAGTTTCTCTTTCTGTGGTGTGGTTTAATGGTTTAATGTTGGTGCTTTCCATAGGCCTTCCAAACCTGCCAGTGGGTTTTGAGGTTCACAGGGTTAAATGCAGATGCTTCCAAATAGTTCACTTACATTTCCTTACCACTATAACTCATCTGTTTCCACTGCACATTTGTTTAAAAATGACTCCAGTGGAATTTATTGCTCTGTATACTTCCAACTCAGCCTATCTCAATCGCATGTCACACGTGAATAAATCACACGTCTTCCCTCAGACTGTATGACACACAAAAACAGGCCGTGTGCATTTACATCAGCTGTGCGTCTCTGCGTGTGTGTCTGATAACAAGACAGAGATCGCAGACAAATATTAACACTTGCATACACACGCAAAAATAAACATAAAACACCTCAGAGTTTTCATATCAGTGTGCTTTGCATGCACACGCAAATACAAACAGTTGCAAATATCTGTTACTGACACATCTGCATTTACTGTCAACGCTGCGTTTCTCCCTGGGTACCGCGCTGCTGAACATTGTGTCAAGGTGTCATCACAGGGTTATATTTTATCCACTGACGTTAATGTCCCTCAAATGCGCACATATGTAATTGCAAAAAACGTAAGCAACCTATGGTGTCGGCATATAAATAGGTGTTAAAGAATGCTGTTGTCGCCTCAAGCTGAAAGTGAAAATTCACTGTTATTTTTAGTTCCGGGACCCCTAAAGGAGAACTCTGAATCACTGCCCACATCAGCAACTAGTCTGACGCTGGGACCACTGACAGCTGTTAAATATAGAAAATACCTGAACAGAGCGGAGCTTGATGGGCAGGTTTAAGAATGGGGATGTCATGTTTCTGCACTGCAAAGGAACTACGTAGCTACATTCATGAAAAGCAGTGGTAGAGTGATGACAAAATGTGTGAAGGAGTTGTACCCATTGCTGTTTAATTCAGCATATTTCCTTGATCAATGTGAGCAGCATTAAAATAAGTGGAACAAAATGCCACTTAGTAATAGCTACATTAATAATCTTTATTTTTTTTCCCCAAAAACCTTTGAAAGTCAGCAACTGCTTCAAAATTAGTAACACACTGTACACGTCCAGTCATTTATAGCAGCCATCTCTTTCCAGTGAACCTCGCGCCATGCAGCCCCCGTGTCACATGGCAAAATATCTGCTCTGTCTGTGCAATTAAGGGCAAGTGTGACATTGTTGCCGCCTTCCACCCACTGACACGCAAAAAAAACAAACACAAACATGCACACTCAAACAGAGAAATGAGGCATTAGTACATTGCAGGATGTGTTGCCATGGTAATGCGACAACCCATAATCACATTGTGAGTGTGTGTCTTGGTGAGTCACCCGGTGTTAATCCATATTCATATCCAGAATGCTTATTTCTCCCACATATGC